>VUQH01008729.1:2371-12574 GCA_015106775.1 Etroplus canarensis
TCAAATTAAAAAAAAAAAAAAAAAAAGAGAAAAACCTCACATCTTGAAAAGTTATCCCAAGCAAAGAGAAATCATACATGGAAAATTTAGAATGCTGTTTCCTGAAGAGATTTCCAGGGGAGTATTTTTACGTTACGTCTTATTAATCATTCTGCATTTAAAAAAAAAAAAAAACATCCTAAACGTTGGAGCCAAGAGTTGCTGTGAAAGAACAAACTGAGCTCTTCTCAGACTGATTGGCCACAGGTCTAGATGGAAAAGTAACATCACAACAGGAGATGCCTGTATTGGCTGGCTGAGGCAAGAAAGTGGCCAACAAACAGAAGCATGTGGGTGGGACAAAGGTAACACAACACAAGATGATTATGGATGGGTGGGGTACATATGTTTAAATGCATGTAATAGAAGTAAACCTTGCCACTAATGAGATGCACAAATCCGTATTTAACTATAAACACATAAATCTAATATGTAAAAAATTCACTTTTTCCCACAAAGAATTATCACAGACAACCAGAATTTGCCACATGTCTAAGCATTTCAGTGTCTTTCAGCCCACTATTTACACTACCCTCACCTGTACCAAACATTGAACACTCTGGTTTCCTTTAACTGGGAAACCAGAGAAGAGACTAACAGTGTTCACTACAGACTGAATAACAGACTTCCAATAAGGAATTAGAAAGAGACATGACCAAACAGCACAGGGACAAAATGCAAGCTCCACACAGAAAGGCCCCAGCTAGCAGGTGGATTTAAACCCAGGACCTATTTACAGTGAGGTGACAGTGCTAACCTGTGCACCACCATGCCATCCCATGCGTGGGTTCTCTCCAGCTTCCTCAAACAGTCCAGTCCACATGCTTGTTAGTTCAACTCACAACTCTGTACTGGCCGTAGGAGTGAATGGTTCCCTGTCTCTCCGGGTTAGCCATGTGACAGACTGGGGATCTGTCCAGTGTGTACTCCACCTTTTGCCCCATGACAGCTGGGATAGGGTCCAGCTCCCCCTTCACCTTGAACTGGATAAATGGAAGAAATTGGATGCATGAATGATGGATGGATAACTCTAAATGAATTCTATTTCAGTAAGGAGAGATACATTGTTTAGCTATGGCAGAGAGAGAGTCCCACAATAGTACCCTCCCCTGGGGTCTAGACACCAGAGGTGTAGGTGGAGATGAAGCAGATGGGGACTTGGATGAGGATCTGAGTGACCAGGATGAGGTAGTGATGGAGAGGAGGTGACAGAAGAGCACTGATATTTAAAGCAGAGGCAGATTGGCTCGCAAAAGGCAGGCAAAAAAATGATTGGGCCAGAGTGATGACAACAGAATTGAGTTTGACAGCGTGAGAAAGCAGAAGGACTGTAAAGAATAGTCTATCAATCTGAACTCCCAGGAATGCAGGCAGATGAGTGAATACAAATCTTCCTTCCTGAACATACACATAAACTGCATGTCTGCTGGTTCTGTTATGTAAAACACAATTGTTTGTCAACATGTTCACACCTACTTTACTGGGTGATAATATGGCAATGCTGTATTTACACACTCACGGGTTTCGCGGCCACAAATGACCATGAAACATCTATTAAAAGAGCTTTGAAGTTGACCAATAAAATCAAGAGTTACACAGGAGCTCCAAATATGTTATTTCAATACAAAAGCTGCATTTTTTAAAATATATACTTAAGCACATTTTGGAGAAAATGTGTTGTTTTCTTTGTAAAATTTCATTATTATTATTATTATTATTATTAGCATTAACATCATCATTATTATGTTTTCTACTTTAACACTAATGGTAGCGCCTCAGTTACAAAAGTAATTATTGAATCTTTACAATTTTGAATCGCATACACACAAATTTTTGTAATTGTTGAGAATTTTCTGTTATATGGCTGTGAAGCAATTTATTATATGTGTGTTTATTTGTGTGTGCACATGTGAAAATGTATGTGCATTGTGTCCAGTATACGTTTGGAAATATTTAAATGTCTAAAAGACTGTATGTGCACTGTGTTAAGTCACTCGTCAGGACTAATAACCCCCGCAGAGTGCTGAGGCCTTCATGGTGCTCTCGTTAGTAAAACACTGCAGCAGATGTGTGAGGATGAGGTCACTCACGTGCTGCCTTAAAGACTTACACTGATGCTGAATCATCTCACATGGACAGAGAGCAGCGGAGGGAGGGGAGAGATGAATAGCAAGAGAAGCAGACAATTCACAAGAAAGGGAATAAAATTAATGTTTCCTTAGTGTCATCTATTCTGCCTAAATAAAAAGCTTATGAAAAGTACAAGACTTAGGCTAGCAAGAGGCAAAAAAAACATATGAAATGTGTCTCTTCAAAATACCTTATGACTGACATTAACTGCATGCTTGTTGCAGTGGAGAAGTCACAAACCTTAAAGAAAAGGTGAAAAGAAATAGAAAAGTAGAAATAGTAAAAAGTACTGTGGTTCTAAAATGAACATAACCCAGGGGGCTGTATTAAGGAAGGAATGGCAGTATGAAATTGGGTGAGTGTGAAATTAGCTGGGACAGTCAGAAGAATGCTTTGAGGGCTTAGTTTCTATGTCTGTCTACCCAACTACTGGTTTCACTGCCAATATTGCATCTGTTTCTGAATAAAGCAGTGACTATGGAAAATCCCCTGGCAGGAAGAAGCTACGTCACACTAACAGACACAAACATAATGCAAGAAAACACAGATAATAAACCTGTGCTCTACCCTCTGCATATCTACTTTTTAATCTCATATAATGAACTTTATATTTGGTCTCATCTTCCACCACTTCCTCTCTCGCTTCACATTTCTCTTCCTAACAACTTCATGCCACATTCAAAGAAAATTGAATTGCAATCAAAGGCTGGTTTATGTTACAGAGCTGCAGTCTAGACTAAGTCATTTCACCTCATTTAGTCACCATTTCAAATAATATTCAGACTTGTGAGGCCGACAGCAGGAGGAAAGGGCCCCAGGTCATTCCTATTCTGAAAACTCCTGTTGATGCTTTCATGGAAAAGTTATCTTTTCTATTCTTTATCAAACTCTCTAGACAAGAGGTGAAAAATCTGTCACTGTGGCATTGTAGGTAGCTTTGACCACAACTTTTTTCTTCTATTTTCAAAATACCTTCTGTAGTGACCAAGTCATTTTTTCCATGCTGGTTTCTGCTCCTAGTTTTCCATGTGGAGATATGTTTAGACAGACAATGAAATATAACAGACCAGAATGATGAATGGATTCTGATGAATTCTTGCAAAAATACAGACAACCGTCTCTTCTGTCCAGCATGATCTCATTATGTATGACATATGAAGTCAGCTTAGAACAGTTTCACAGATTAAAATAATTTGCTTTGATTACTGGATCCCTCTCTAGACAAGTTTCAGTTAATGAGTTAATACCTAAATGCTTTCTGTAATGATTCTCTGTTGTCTAAGCAGTTGGTGGTCAAAGATGTGGAGCTGTTGTTTGATGTTAAAGATTTTCTGCATATTATAACTGTCAGAAACTTTTAGTAACTTGAAATACTTGTTTGGTATCACTTTCTAAACAATTTTACAGCAAATCAAATCATTTAAAGACATATTTAAAATTAAATAAGACTGGATGGCAGGAAGAAAAAATGAAATAGTCCCTTCAAGTGGTGGCTACAGATGAAAATTTTAAACATTCTCACTCAAATAAATTAATAGGGTTGTACTTGAATATACTGACAACAACTTCTTCTTCTTTCGGCTGTTCCCGTTAGGGGTCGCCACAGCGGATCATCTGCCTCCATCTCATCCTATCCCTTGCATCCTCTTCCCTCACACCAACCCTCTGCATGTCCTCCTTCACTACATCCATCAATCTTCTCTGTGGTCTTCCTCTTCTCCTCCTGCCTGGCAGCTCCATCTTCAACATCCTTTGTCCAATATATCCACTATCCCTCCTCTGAATATGTCCAAACCATCTCAGCCTTGCCTCTAACAGAAGTTATTTGAGAAGTTTAAATACTCTAAAATCTAGTGTATGATAACCTCAACACAGCAGAAAGAAATATGAAAACAGAAAAAAAAACTTTAATCAGAAGAGGAAACATTAGTGTAGTGACTTGACCAGTATACCTCAGCCTTAAATCTGACTCTGTGCGACCTTGTTATCAGATGTTCTACCCATCATAGGTGTTAACCACACAAAGTCTGGTAAGGATCCAGAAACAAACAAACAAGTCAACTCCTGTAGAGGTAAATTTTGTAATGAACAGAGGGGTGGACCTTAAAAATGATCTTAGTTCTTTTACCCTTCATAATGAGATGAGTATATAAAAGTATAGTAGTAGTATACAACATGTGATTAGGATCTGGCAGCCCAGTAAGCTCCTACGAGAAGTCTATTTGACCTTGACTTTTGACACCACAATCTCATAAATGTTATCAGATGTTTTACCCATCATAGGTATTAACCACACAATATTTGGTAACGATCCAGCAAGCCAGTCAGCTCCTGTGACGGTAACAAGATTTGTAACTGACAGACAGGCGGACACCTGATCAGCCCAGGAACATAATACCTCCACAATGAAGGCATAAAAATAAAGTGCAGGTTCAACAAACAAATCATGATATATACTCAAGCAGTGGGGCCTAAATGTTGCTCAAGATTCTTCTACAATACAAATATAAATATAAATCAGCATTTTTCCTACATTTGATTTGCATGCAAGCTCCAAACTCACAAGATCTCTCCTAGTATTCCAGCTTCCTCCTGCAATCAGCAGACGTGCTAAGGCATGTTAAGTGGTGATTCTAAACATGCCATAGATGTAAGTGGTAGTTGCTAGCCTGAAATGAATTAAGAAGAAGATGAATGGATTTGATTTGATAGGTACAATTTGATTTTTGCCATCTCAATGAAGCTTCTTCTCTCGTGGCCCATCAGATTTTCTTTGGTCAAAAATTTTCCATCTACTGGGATGGAAATTTGACTATTGTCAGAATATACATACATCATAAGGACACTGTCATAAAGTGATGTGGAGAGGGCCCAAGCAGGTTCAAATGGACATTCAGCTGCTCCCTTGTATTTTTCCCCAAGTGGCTGCCACATCAGATTGAGTATATCAGTAACTTGGCAGAGAAGATTTTATGCCAGATCCTAACACAACTTTCCATGGGGAGAGGGGCTTGTGCCCCAACCTGGAAATGAACCAGGGGCCTATTGTTTTTGAGTCAAATGTGTAAATGACTACACCACAGACGAAGATTCAAACAAGCAAATAATGAACCTTTATGCAGCTTTAAACACAGAGATCAAAGTTTATCTAAAATGTAAAAAATAAAATTAAGATCTGTCAAAGACAAGGAGAAGAGACCAGACTATTTATACACTGAGGATTAATTGGTAGGAAGTGAAATCCAAAACAAGACTCTAGAGAAAACCACCTATCAAAGTAAAATAGGAAACATCCCAAAGGACCCACAATAAAAATGAAAACAGGGACAAGAGAACACTGGAAGACAGAAAAACCCAACAGAGGGAAGAACAGGTACGAAACCACTGAGGGAACAAAATAATAGCAAATTCATAATAATACCTGAAACTAAATAAAAACCAAGAACTCAAAATTAATACTAGAGCAGTAAAGCCAACTTAACAGGCATTCAAAACTCCATAAAATAAGAATTCAAAGCTCACAACACAACAAAAACCCTGGGACTATGATGGACAGATGTCTGTATGGCTGCAGTTTCAGTCAGGAGGCATATGCTTAGCTATAATAGGCCACTACTTACTTTACACTCTTATTTCTCTGCATGCAAATCTGTCAATCTGTCTGGCTTGCTTTTCAGACAGTGTATTATGAGGAGATTTTCTCCTTTTATAACTCCTGGGAAAATATATATCTCCTTCTGCTGCTAACACAGCCAGCTTTCCACAGTGAAATAGTAAGGGTTAAATGGGAAAAACTACAGACACAGCACATGGGCTGGCATATATGGAAAGGCTAGAATTCATTCCTTGTTTCACCTCAAATGATCCTCTGATTTTATCAGGAATCCACTGGGTAGAATCAAAGTTACGATGCGTGATTGTAATATCAGCTGATGAATAAAAATGCTTAAGAAGTTTATAGCTAATTACACATCTCATTTGGGTTATCTTCAAAACAATTTAAAGATCTTTAAAAAAAAATAGGATGCTTACAGTATGTATGCTGTTGACATAGACAAAAACAATGTGAACTGGCCAAACTCTTGATAATAATATTCGCTGTCGTCGTTGCTGTCTAGCGCTTTTCCAGAGATGCAGATCACAGAGGCAGCAGTTCAAGCAGAGAGGCCCAGACTTTCTTCTCCCCAGCCACCTCCTCCAGCTCTTCAGGGGGGACACCAAGGCATTCCCTTGGTGTCCCCCCCTCTCTCCAGCATGACCTTGGTCTGCCTTGTGGGTCTCCTCCCAGAGGGACATGCCTGACACACCTTAAGTGGGAGGCATCCAGGAGGCATCCTGATCAGATGCTCGAACCAAACTTTCACCAGGGTTTTCTCCGATGGACGAAAGGGTTGTTTCCCTGCAAATTCCGGTTTGGAAATTGGTCCTGACCATCATTTGCGCCTATGTGCCAAATTATGTTTCAGAGTACCAGCCCTTTTTGGAGTCTCTGACTGGTGTGCTGGAAAGCGCTCCTCTTGGAGACTCCATTGCCCTACTGGAGGACTTCAATGCACATTTGGGCAATGATAGTGAAACCTGGAGTGGTGTGATTGGGAGGAATGGCCTGCCCGAGTGGTGTTCAGTTATTGGGCTTCTGTGCTAATCACAGTTTGTCCATAACGAACACCATGTTCAAGCATAAGGTCGTCCATATGTGCACTTGGCACCAGGATGCCCTAGGTCATAGGTCGATGGTCAGTCTTGTTATCATGTCATCAGACCTGCGACCATGTGTTTTGGACACTTGGGTAAAGAGAGGTGCAGAGCTGTCAACTGACCACTACCTGGTAGTGAGTTGGATCCAATGGCAGGGGAGGATGTCACTCTGACCTGGCAGACCCAAACGTATAATGAGGGTGTGCTGGGAGCGTTTGACAGAGGACCCTGTCAGAGAGGTCTTTAACTCCTACCTTTGGAAGAACTTCAACCACATTCTGAGGAAGACTGGAGACATAGAGTCTAAATGGGCCATGTCCACATCCATTGCTGAAGCGGCTGCTCAGAACTGTGGCTGTAAGGTTGTCAGTGCCTCTCGTGGTGGCAACCTCCAAACCAAATATTGGACACCAGAAGTACGGGGGGGCCATCAAGCTGATAAAGGAGTCCTAATGAGTTTGGTTAGCTTGTGGGACTCCTGAAGCAGCTGAGTTGTACTGGCATGCCAAGCGGACTCAGGTGTGGGATTAGTTTGGTGAGACTGGAGAGATTCTGGAGAACTGTTCAGCAACTCATAAGGGGAAAGCAGATCCCTGTTCATACTGTGTATGGTTCAGATGGTGGGCTGCTGATCTCAACTGAGGGCATTGTGGGGTAGTGGAAGGAATGCTTGGAGGATCTCCTCAATCCCACTTCCATAATACTATTATCTACATCTAAAATCTGGTCTTTGTATCTGAATGGAGAATATATACAAAATTGGTAGTTAACTAGTAGTGTATACACTTTGAACTCATTGCAGCATATCACAGATAATATCACAGAAAAAGAACGGCTGAGAATAAAGGTGTCATAATCAATTTGCAGCCAGGCCAGTATATTGTGTAAATGTACTATTTTGGAAGCTTTGGTGCATTCAGATGGAGTTTTCTTATTCTTATAGCAACTCTTTAAGTGATTTTGAAATTCCGTAAACATCACATACTACTTAGAGGTCAACAGGAGCATTTAAATAACATCTTTTGTACTGCAGCAATGACTATGTCAGCATTCCTCTTTATTGTCACCCAAAAACAGATATGAACACACACCAAATAGAACCAAAGACAAGGGTAGCCACAGTGTTGTTACCAAATGGTTTGCGAACAATAGTTTAAAAAAACAAAGGAAGAAAGAAAAAAAGGTTGAGTTTGTCATTTTGGCTGTTGCATTCTTTTTTTAACTGGACGCCATGACTGAGAAACCAAGTACACTATGTGCCATAAGGTCAAACATTCCCTTCCTTATTGTTTATTCTACTCTAAATGTGACAATAATTTACAAGACAGCTATCATGCTGCATTGAAGGAAACTTGAAACTAGTGATTGGGACCGCATAACCCATGAAAAATGTGTACTGAGTGAAAAGAAGGGTAATTTTTGTATAGATTTTTCCAATTGGATTTCTTTCTGTAGCCAGAGGATTTGCCCCCTGTGGGCCATTAGGAAGATTGTGGGTTGAGGTCAGTTTCATATTGCCTTCCCTTTTCGGACCCGTACACTCCACTCACCAATCACATCATTAAGTACACCTGTTCAGTTGGTTGTTAGCACAATATCTAATCAGCCAATCATATGGCTGTAATTTAATGCATTTAGGTATCTAAACATGTTGAAGATGACCTGCTGAAGTTCAAACCAAGCATCATAATGGGGAAGAAATACACTTTTAGAGACTTTTAAGGTGGCATGGTTGTTGGCACTAGACAGGCTGGTCTGAGTATTTCAGAAACTGCTGATCTACTGGGATTTTCCCGAACAACTGAGAATGGTTCAAAAAAGAGAAAATATCCAGTGAGAAGTCAGTTCTCCTGGCAACAATGCCATATTGATGCTAGAGGTCAGAGGGGAATAGCTAGACTGCTTCGAATTGATAGGAGGGCAACAGTAACAGAAGAACATCTGTGAATGCACAACATAACAAACTTTGAAGCAGATGGGCTACAGCAGCAGAAGACCACACTGGGTGCCACTCCTGTCACCTAAGAACAGGAAACTGAGGCAACATGGGTGCATGGGTTCACCAAAATTGGACAATAGAAGATTGGAAAAATGTTGCCCATTTTTGATGAATCTAAATCTCTCCTTCAACATTCGGATGGTAGGGTCAGAATTTGGCATAAACAACACAGAAGCATGAATTCATACTGCCTTGTATCAATGATTCAGGCTGGTGGTGGTGGAATAATAGTCTGAGACATTTTCTGAGTATTGCTGCTGACCATGTCCGTTCCTTTAGGACCACAGTGTACCCATCTTCTGATGGCTTCTTCTAGTAGGATAATGCCCCATGTCACAAAGCTCATATCATCCCAAACTGGTTTCTTGAACTTGAGAATGACTTCACTGTACTCTAATGGCCTCCACAGTCCAATAGAGCACCTTTGGGATCTGGTGGAGTGGGAGATCATGGATCGCGCATCGTGGATGCACAGCCGACAAATCTGCGGCAACTGTGTAATGCTCGTCTTGTCTCGTCTCGTCTCGTCTCATCGTCTACCACTTTTCCGGGGGTCCAGGTCGCGGGGGCAGCAGTTCGAGCAGAGGAGCCCAGACTTTCCTGTCCCCAGCTACCTCCTCCAGCTCTTCAGGGGGGACACCCAGGCGCTCCCAGGCCAGCTGGGAGACATAGTCTCTCCAGCATGTCCTGGGTCTTCCCCGGGGTCTCCTCCCAGGGGGACGTGCCCGAAACGCCTCCAATGGGAGGCGTCCAGGGGGCATCCTAATCAGATGCCCGAACCACCTCAACTGGCTCCTTTCGATGTGGAGGAGCAGCGGCTGTACTCTGAGCCCCTCTGAGCCCCTCCTGGATGGCTCAGAGTAGAGCAGGACAAGAACAGGACAAGTTAATCTGATTTAATTTCAGACTGTGAAAAAAAAAGTTTGTGTGTCTTTTTACACAGTGTATGTAAACTTCTGGTTTCAACTGTAAATTGGATGGCAAAATCAAAATATTTATAATTTATATTATATAAAATTATATAATTTTAATAAGTCAAACCTTCACTGTTTGAAACATTAATCAGATTCTTTGATCATTAAATTGTGTTTTCAATGCCAATGAAATATGCAGCTTTTTGCACCATGTATAATGTGGAGCACACAGCCAGATTAATTTACTGATTATTGTTAACATTAGCAGTGCTAGCAGCAGATGCATTTTTTTTTTTTTTACAGTTTCAAGAGTTTCAAGAGCTATTTATTTGTCATTTCAACCACATACAGCTGACGCAGCTGTTTTGTTTTGTTTTGTTTTAAGCAGTTTAAAATTTAAAAATAAAACTTTGAAAGAAAAAA
>VUQH01008735.1:7353-25811 GCA_015106775.1 Etroplus canarensis
AATTACACCTATAATTTTTGACTAACTTGAACTTTCTGTGAGTGAAGCAAGCGCCACTTAAACACACACACACACACACACACACACACACACAGAACTTAATTCTGTTGCTTCAAAATTGTCCAACATGTCACCTAAATACAAATTTGTATTTAATAATAATTATGATAATAAAAAAATATAATCTGTAATGTAGTGGTTTACACACTGGTCTCACAAGAGAAACATCTCCAGTTCAGTTCCAGGTGGTGGCACAAGCCCCTCCCACTATGGAAGGGTTGTCTCAAGAAGGGCATCTGGTGTAAAACCTGTGCTGAATTACTGAGATGGATTCATTTGCTGTTGCAACCCCTTGGGGAAAATTCAAGAGAGCAGCCAAAGATCCTTTAATTTAATATGACTGCTTATCACGTATAATGTATATTTGTTCATTTATTTTATTT
Organism: Etroplus canarensis; assembly: GCA_015106775.1. Taxonomy (NCBI): domain Eukaryota; kingdom Metazoa; phylum Chordata; class Actinopteri; order Cichliformes; family Cichlidae; genus Etroplus; species Etroplus canarensis. The sequence goes on from VUQH01008735.1 coordinate 7,797, forward strand.
CTTTATTTGGTTTTCCCTTCTGATCAGTGCAGTATAATGCTTGATTTGTGGGTTGATGGCACTGCGGTTTTCTTCATTTTGCCTACACAGAGAATGCAACAGATGCAGACGTGCTTGTATGCCCTTCCAAACACCAGCAACATGTAGCTTGACATGGATAATGCTGTGCATAGTTCAATGGCTGACTGGTTGAAAATTAGGGAGGACAGGAAGGGGAACAACAGCGGAGTTCCCAACATATAGAGAAAAAACCCATCAAAAATAAATAAAAATAAAATATAAAAACAGCCTGAAAATCACAGACAGTGGCTGCAAAATCCACTTTTCATTATTTGTAACACTGGGTGCAGCTGACTTGAAGGACCAACAACAGAAGGTGAGAGTGGCTCACAGACCAGTTGTTTGTGACACTGCTCCCTGGTGACAGTAAAAAGCTACAGCTTGTAGATGACAGTCTGCAAAGCTGTATAGGCTTTCCCTTTGGCCAAAGCAGTACTGCAAATCAGCCATTAATAGGAGAGGGAACAGTGGAACGGATCAAACAAAATGTACTCAAACCTGTTAAACTGGCAGCATTAAATATAAGTGAGGCAATCAGCTGCCACAAATGACTGTCACCTCATAGCAGGAAGGTCCTGGTGTAAATTCGCCAGCCAGCTGAGGTACCTCCCCGTATCTGTCTTGGCCCTCCCTAGGTGCTCCAGCTTCCTCCCACAATCCAGAGTAAATAAAGATTTGTGTACAATGTGAAGAAAATATTTAACTGCTGAAAACCAATAACTATAAAAGAATTAAGGCAACTGATTGCTTCAATTTTTTAAGTTAAAAAAACTGAAGCAATCAGTTGCCTTAATTTTTTTGAGTTCTGTGAACTTATTCACATACATACAGTGTGCAGCTTTGGCATAGAAACAAATGAACCAGTTCTCCATCTGATGATGTTTCAGATTTCAGTGCCCACCATTAGAAGTTAATCTTCAGAAGAGAACAATGGCTACGGTGGAGTCTGTTGATTGTCTGACCACAGAATAACAGACTGATAAAGAGGAGTGCCACAACAGCAACTTGGGATTGTACACAAGAACCTGTGTCACTCTATCACACAGATAAAACAAATAAAATTTGTGAAATAAAGCTGTTAATGTACCAGGGCGTCCAACCCAAGTAATGTCTATATCAGTGTGAGAAACACTGGCGTGTGTAAGGCAATTAATAATTGCGGAATCGATAGATTGCAAGGGAAAAGGCAGGAAAAAGAGACACAGACTGACACATTCAGGTGGTGAAAGGTCACAACTTGGACACATATAGCAAGCTGAACCTTTTACTTCCAGCGGAGGTCACAACTAGGAGGCCTGGAAAGGAAGTACTTTATTGTTCTAGGTTATGAGCTCTTTGCCAGCACTGTAAGGAGCTCTAAATCACAGACACACACACACACACACACACACACAGAGACACAGAAACACACACACACACACACTCTGTGGGTCATTTGGGGCTGCCTGAGCCAGATACTGCATGGCCTGAGCAGATTTTTCCCCTGGTAAAGTCTTTATCCTAGACGCCTCACCAGTCTATTCCTAGAGGCTGCTGAAATGGAAAAGACGAGGTGGGTTTTATTTCGGACCATTTTATGATGCGAACTAATGTATATGAAAAGACATCACCTCATAAACCAATAGAGTTCCCTTGTTCATGCACCTACTTAGTGCACCACACAAGACATTTCACATGAAACATGAGAGCTGCAAAATCCATTGAGATAATGACAATGACCTGTGAATATAGAACAGTGAAGGTGTGATTACATTATTTGAACTGAATCGATTAGTCAAATAACCAATTAGTCTGACAAAAAATTATTTAGTAAAGTTAAAAAAACAGCAAAAAAATCAAACATACTTTGGTTGGAAGTTCTTAAAAGTGAAGATTTACTGCTTTCTTTAATATGCATCATAATAATACTGAATATATTTAGGTTTTGGACAGCTGGTCATAAAAGCAACATTTTGCATAACTGAGAAGAAAAAAGCAAAAAATTAGTTGTAGCCCTACATTATATATTGCATGTATTTAAATCAACATATTTTAGCACCGGAACGTGCACTCGCTTAAGTACTGCACCGCACTGTACTGTAGGGTTCTGAGTTACTTGCACTTTGCCCAGGCTTATTTATTTTATGCTACTTTTTATTTGTAACTACTTAATTAGTGAAATGTTTTTGTTAACTTTTACTTTCCAGATTAAGATAGTAAATTAAAATCAGATGAACAGCTGTTTAAACGCACTGATACAGTTCAACCAAACAACATATAACTAACAAGTAATTAAAATCAGCTCTATGCACTGATGTATCAGAACTGACAGTCTATCAATGCAGTTATTAACAAAGCCTGTATTTTTTGCAGAATAAATACCTCTTTACACTTGATGTATCTGTGCTTTAGGTTAAGCTGTAAAACTGTTTATCAGTCAATTGTCCAACTACTTTTGAGTCTTTGAAAATGGGGGACTATGTATAAATGAAAAAAGCAGAGTAGTAAGTAAAAACAGTAGATGATAAAAATCAGCTCCACCAGAATCAAAGGAAAATTCGGTCGAGCTTACATGTAAATATACATTTTCAGTACGGCTAAACACTGTTCTTGAACTTTCAATAAACTTTGCAATGCATGTGTGTCTAATGCCAACCTTTAAAACCAGATTCAAACCTGATTTGACCACAATCTAGACGTGAACAGTAGGTGTTCCTCACTGATTCAATATAAACTCTGGTAAGTGTCAGTGTGAGAGGTAGCAGAGAGGAGTGTGATGATGATAACCTCAAATGAATTCTCCTCTCTCCACCCTCCTCCACAGTTTATTAGTTTAGGCCAGAGGCCACTTGTAGCCTTGCAGAGTGGACGGTAATTGTGTGCGTGCTCCTTAAGCACCGACCGCAGCAATAATAGACTGAATTATACAATAAATTCCCTCCAGATGTGCTCCCTCCACTCCCACCCACCCACTCCAATTTGACAGTTCGCACACCCACAATCTGCGCAAGGAGGCCTCTGTCCACACACACTCACACACACACACACTCACATATATGCATGTGTGCACTCACTCACCCATCCACACAGCTACAAATGTGCATACACTCAAGCAGCGGCTTAGCTGCAGTGTTTGCATTGTCAGATTGTTTCCATACTGGTGTTAGCTTGTTGTATTTCCTCACTGCTGGTGTAATTACGAGTCATATTAGCTGATAGTGTTTTGCTAACCCTCCTATTAAATGTCCTCCTGCCTCGGAAACCTGACAGAGAGTCCATTCAATAATAAGCAGCCTTTCTAATATCCAATACTATCTGACCTTCGCATATACACAGGCTGATGTTTAGAAGTGCTCACAAGCCATGCCCTATTTGCTGTACTATTGTTCTGAAAATTTTTGACTGGCGTAATAACTACAGCACTTGGAAGAAAAATATAGTGAAAGTACATCTTGAACAAAAAACAGAGCCACGCTGCATGGGAATATGCCCATCTATTTCTGTCTTACAGAGGAGGCAGGAAATGAGGAGGATAAGGACAAGAAGAAGAAAGAGAAGGAAAAGAGTGGTCAGAATAATTATTATGTACACTGCAGCTGAAATATGAGTCAAGTTTGTGTGGGGGGGTGTTTCTTCCAAAATGTTTTCATTTCAGATTTTTGTGTATCTCAGCGTACCGTCATAGAAACAGGGTTTCATATTTTCTTATGGCTAAATATTGCCCAGCTTTCGGCCAGCGTTGTGCTGATGCAGGATGATGGTGAGAGCGAGGACCACCAGCTTGACTGGCTACACACTTTCTCTCCCTCTTTGCTGGTGTGCTGCTGTCAAAATATCACTGCCAGCCTGCACAGTGCCACCCAGTGTTCAAATGGACAAATGGGTAAATAATTATGTTAAAGCTGGTGGTGAATGCTGAATATTTACTTCACTCGGAGAAGCAATACTTCACTATAACAAGACTCCATTACAAGAAAAAGTTTTACATTGGAAATTTGTATATCCTTCATTATGCAGAAGCCATATCATTGTATAAATACAAATAAAACATCATTTTTAAGCTGCATTTTAATGTTGTAGCTGGTTGAGTAAGGAGTGGTTTTGTACGGTTGTGTACTTTAAGAGCTTAATGCCTTAGTGGAGTTTCTATGTATGCACCATCCCTTATTTTTTACATTTTTCCAGCTAATGATAATAATAATTATTATATTATTGAATCTTGTACATAAATATAATTTTAAAAATAATTAAATATCTTACAAGAAGGAATGTAGTTTTACACAAAAGTATCTCAAAGCTGCTAGGTACTGAATGCAGTTAGTAATACTATAAATATTAAAAAATGCTATTCTAATCATGTAAAAAATTAATGTATTCTATGCACTGAATTTATGTTGTGTGTATGAAGTGAATTTATCAAATCATCCTTTGCTTTTAACATCTGCTTTTCAGAGCAGAGACACAAAGATCCTTAAACAAATCTACAACCCTGTGTACTTAATTATAGCTTTAAATAAATCACATCAAAAGTAATTTAAGTTATTGCTTTCTGAATCTAATAAAAGTTATTTTGTAAAGTTTTCACTTGGAATCAGGTGAAAATTACATTAAATGCAGATACTGTTTAATTATTTAGTGTTAAGTAATGCACACGAAGACAGAACAAAAATATACAGATTAAGCCTTTAAATAAGATTAGGTCTACCATTTCTCAGTCTTTGTTGTTTTTATTACATACTGTATGCATAACATTATTTGTTCTTTGCATCTGATATTTTTTTAAATTAAAGCATTAATTGTGATGAGATGAATGCCACTACCACTAGTAAGTCGAATAACAATTAAATTAATATTAACAAAATAAAGAAATAATAAAAATAAAATGTCATAGAACAACAGCCATTCTTCACAGATTTTAACTGACAGTGTGAGCGCTGCTACACTGTCACATGGTGATATTGTGTTTGCCAGGTGAGAGCCTGGCCGGGATAATCAGTAAAGGCAGAGTAATTTGCCTGCAGACATGTTCCAGAGCACAACTCCCCAGTGCTTTGCTCAACCTGCTGTCCCAGGTGGCCTCAATGCTTGAATGGCCCTTTTACCTGCTCCAAACTGCAAGGAATTCCAAAGAGACGTCATAACAGGAAACAGGAACAGGAAAGAGACTTGGCGCGCTCTGCAGGGGCCAGGTGCAGAGTTTGGCTTGACTCTCAGCTGCTCTCTGGCAGGAGAGAGGGTGGCTGCTGGTAGCGAAGGCCTTTTCATCACCAAGCTTCTTTATCAAACCCCAGGGTCTAGTTTGTTCTCCTGTTGCTGCAGCTTGGTGGGTTGCCGTTATAAATTAGGCTGCAGGAGATGTGGGGAGCTCCCTAGCGGATCCTTCCCCGATGACTGCTCACACAGACGATCAAATGAAATATCAGCTACACTGTGCACTGTTTTTTAATTACAAGAAGTCAGCTCGTAAAAGCAGCCTCATCAGCAAGGGTGGCAAACTTTCCTTTTTTGTGTTTAACGCTACATCTTGTCGTTCATTTTCTTTCCTGAGTTGCATTGCTCAAGGATATTTAATCACTATGTTGAAGGAAAAAGATGGCCTACATAACAGCTACTTCAATTTATTTGACTCACTCACTAATGATTGCTTGTAAGATAGATTTCCTTCATCCTTTCCGAGCTTACTCTTGGAAATTTACTACTCAAGTTCACTGTCTGTACAGCAAAGGGAACAAATTAATTTACAGTCATGCTGACCGGTTTAGAACATGATGACGTTGGGAGGAAAGAATTATTTTAGCTTGCCCTTAAAAGCCACACAGTAAAAAAGTGTGAAAGAGACGAAATCAGATACTTATATTGCAATTTTCTAAATTGCCAACATTTACACCCCAGACATTTTTTTTTCCAGCTGAAGATGCATGCAGTGACAATATTAGCTCTAAAACATATGCCCAATTAATTATTTGAAACCCCAAAAGATGGGGTTGTGTTTATTTTTGAGTGGTTGTCGGCTAAGTTCGTCATTGTGGCCACTTGGGTGGCCGCAGCCTGTGCCAAAGATGCCCCTGCCGTGTTTAATCTTTGACATTTATTTGTTTGTTTTGTGAATGAATATGCTAGCTGGAAATACCTATTAGTTCCAGTGTATCCTCATTACAGGGGGCTGTTCATCCCGCTAGACTGTGGTTGGTCGGGCAGTCGGTCCTACAGACCAATGTCCAGACATGGCCTGGCAACCCTCGCTTTAGCTCACGTCCGTTCACTTCTCTGTGCCAACCTTTATTCAGATATGATCTGGAACAGCGAGGCTCAGCTCAAAGCCCTGCTGGCATCACAGCAGCAAATTGAGCCTAGAATTAGTTCAGGTTTGAAACAATATTTTGAAAAATCAAAAACTTCAACTCTCAATGAACCACCTAAATAGGGAGGGGGTTGTGATGCTTTTAAATATTGACTTTTTTATTTGCACATTTGTTGTTGTCTCTCATAACAGTTCCAGGGGCTATGGGCTTGTTTGTGTATGCATGTGTGTGTGCGTGTGTGGTTTATTCGTTCCTTCACTGTATCATCCACTAGGCTGCTAAGAACTGGCCTCATCTCATCTGGCAGCCATTACCTGCACACATGCTCTTGTCTGAAGGTTGATCTGCTGGGTTAAACAAATCCAGGCAGTGCACCGTGGCCCGCCAGGAGTCAGCTATACATCAGTTGTGGAACAGCCAACATGACAGGGTTAGAGCTGGCTACCGTTAGCCGCGCGCTATCAGTGATCATCCAATGCTAACTGTGCTCGAAAATGACAAACTCACTTTAGTTCAGGCACTGATTTCGGCCATCAAACACAGTGAAATGTGTGATTTCTGCTAAGGATTTTGGAGGGAGGAAAGTGCTTTTGAGTTTCCTTCTGGAAAGATGTGACACAAATCATTTCTCATGTATGAAGTTCCAAACTAAACAGTAACAGGCATAAAGTCTCAGTATTGAATGTGGAATTCAGTAATTATCTGCGGCAATATACTTTATCCAGCATTTTGGTGTGAGACGGGGAATAAATGCAGAATTGTCTCTCAGCAGGGATGGCACGAAATTGACAATTCGACCAAGTTTGTGGAGTCTGATTCAATTCCGCTCCCAATCAAAAGCGTGTGAGATTCCATTTATGTTTATTACATTTCCTGTTTCTCACTTCATCACGTTGGAATTGAAACTGACAGGGTAATTATCATTTCACCCTAAATTGATCCCAATCCATGTGGGTTGGCTCCAAACATGGAGACACGAGAGGGGGAAAAAGAGAGATGGAGAAGAAAAAAGAAGCAGCATTCTCGGAGCATTTGGCGATGGTTCAGTCATCTGTAATACGTATCGCTTGAAGGGTGGGGAGAGATGGAAGGAGAGAAGCAGGGAGGGGAAAAGGAAAGGGAGACATTTGGAGATTGCGTTGCGGGTGTTCCCTTGATGTCCCCCTGACAGGAACCAGATTGGGAGCCGTGCGGCGTCGGCTCTTTGGCTTTTTATTCGTCTGGCTCCGCCGGGTTTTTCCTGGCCTGAGCAGGCCCGGTTCTGAGACGCTGTGGCCCACTCATGGAGCCAGGCTGTAGTTTAAGTGAGAATAACAAATGCTAGAAAAAATAATGGGCCTACAAAGAGAAAAAGAGAGGAGCAGCACAATCCTACTATTGTTCGCAGTAGCTAGGCAGAAAGCACCGTTGAGCCACGTTTTTGGGACATTTTACTGGCTCTAATAAAGAGTGTGTGGTCCCTGTTTTGGAGAGGTCTGCCAGACTGACAGATATGCTCCACAGTAGTATTGGATGGTTCCGTATCATGTATTTTGAGTTGTGTTACTTGGCAAAGCCCAGGCGAGAGCTGTCATTCATCATGCTTTTTCCTAGCTGAAAGTAGTGGGCTGAGTTGCTTATGATGGCATAGTGTGCAACACATTGAATAAGTAATGGTAAAGGTACTTGTGGATAGTGGCGGACTCAGAGATTTCGCCATGAGTCCACAGAACTCACATATAAACTGACAAGGTCTTCCAAATTGACTGCTATGTTTAAAAGTACAAGCGACAGTATATGTGGATTTCACGAAACTCAAAATATTTATACATGTCAGAGAGAAATAAATCTGTACGTTATTTACAGTAGACTGACTGAATGTATTCTCAATCAAATGTTTTATTGATTATGTGCACTGTGTATTTTAGCAGCTGGGGGTATGCAGCTTCACAATGAACATCTTTGTGTGGTTATACGCTTATGGACTTTAAAAAAGTGTACAAGGACTTAATTTTCAGGCTGCACATTTATGTATCTGAATCCCTTTTTATAAAATAAATGCATTTGTAAACAAAAAAAAAGCAAAACAGGAGAGGTGAGATAAGATTCTTGTGTCCCATATTATTCTGTATTATTCAGTGTTATTTGCTGAATTTGTAGCACGTACACATTCGTGTCCCTGACTGTTACTATGTGGGGTAGAGAAACACAGTTCGGTCTGTGCTTAATCAGTTCTGTTTTTAAGTGTTCTCTCCTCAGCTTTCCAGCACAGTCCCGTGAAAGAAAAACGTCTGGTTGTGGGTGGCTTAGCTGGGTCACTGAGCCCACAGAGTGGAGCATTTCATAAGAAAGAGCCCACTTAATTCTGAACCATACATCGCATTAGCTGATTTACATGTGGACAGCTATCATTTTGTGAAGGGTTTGACATTGATAAATGAGGTGTTTTACCTAATAGCTAATAAAAACAAATTACAGGTCTTAAGAGAAAGGATGTTCTTCATTTGGCTCTGTTTTCTGTCTCTTTGAGGGCAAGGGCCAGATTGTTTCCATATGATTGTAACCTTCATTTGTTAAGACTACAGACAGAGATTAATAACAGGATTTTCTGATGACCAATCCATACTTTGACTCAGAGTTAATTAAAGAAAAGACACTGGAAACAACTGGACATTAAGGATAAATGACTCCTTTATCTGCAGAGATTTGTAAGTTACACAACCAGTATTATTAGTATTAATATACAGTATTTTATTGCATTGTTTTGTGTTATTTCTCTACCTCTGATTTTTAGCCTTTCACACTGTTTCCACAACTTAAACTTCATTTATTACAGGAAACTAAACTCACTCTGCTATAAAAACATGACATAAACACATAACTGATATTTATATCCTCTTAGGTATATGTTAAGAGCAATAAAATTTTCTCCAAATTAGCAATACACAAATAATCTCATGGTTAAAAACAGTCTTACTTTCACAGTAAGACTGTTAATTATGAAGGGTATAAATGCCTCGATGCTGTGATTATGTGGCTGCTGCTCTTGTCCACGATCCATCAAATATCCTAAAATCAAATTAGCAAAAATATAAACAATCTACTTATGGTCAAGGGGGATTCACGTGGTTTTCTCAGAGGGTATATTTTTGACACACAATGTTAAATGACAAATGGCAGTCCTGAGACAGGAACAAATCAGTGCTCTGACCAGAGGAGTTTTTTTTCCAAAGAAAAAATATTAGCCCAAACAGTACTTAGTAGGTGAGGGTGTGTTATTCTTAACCAGTTCGAATCACTACCGGACTCTGCAGGTCCCACAGAGCTCATATATAAGCTCTCTCAAGTTTCTTCAGTTAGGCGTGAAAAGGCTTCCCTTCTGGTGTCTGACTGAGGACAAGTCTGCCTCTATCCTCTGTTAAACACAGCCTGAAAGGATGAGGCAGCCACATCCACAATCACACAGACCATGATTTTCCATAAACTACAGAAACCTTACATGTGCATTGTGAAAGCTGTGCAATCAGGTGCGATTTCGTGCTTGGCTATACATCTATAGGTGGTAATAAATTATTATGGTGCACAGACAGAGTTGTAGTAAAAATAAATTGAACAAGTATCATATCTACAGCTTATCCTTCATTCAGATGCAGGTATGATACTTGCGGTAGCAGAAAATGAAGAGTCCTTATGTGAATGTTTAATTTGAGAGATTAGAGACGTCACTTTTTACCCCTGAAATTAGAGAATTATGTTTTGTCAGGATCCAGCAATCATCTCATAGAGAAACAAAAACGATACTTTTCCTGTAAATTTAATTTCGCTGCTCCATCCTTGCTTGTAAATGATGCAGGCATACATAATAACTGTGTAGTCAGGCCCGAGGTAATTTTAAGTGCCACATCCAATCAGCAAAGCATCACAACTTGGAGCGCAGTCATTCTTTCTGCACGGCCTTCAGCTGAGGTGATGCTCAACCACTGAAACACAGTAAAACTTACCAAAAAGAAAGGGTGAGGAAAGAGGAGGGGGCAGGGGGAGTTATGGGTAGGGGGGTGAAAGAGCCTTGGATCCTGTGGTAAGTGCCAGAGGGACACGTTTTGTTGGAACACGGGTTGTGCTGAGTGATGGGAGAACGGCTACAGCAGTGTTTAGAAACACCAGTCGGCCAGTCTATTGCCTAGGAGCCTGGGTGTCTGCACTAAGCTCCCCCCCCACACACTGCTCTAAGTAGGATGGTACATGCAGCCTCACTGCATACCACTCCTGCGCGCCACTAAAATTAGCCCCCCTGGAACCAGATGGAATTCTAAACAGAATAAACTTTTCTTGACTTGATTATATTGAGCCTTTCCAAGCTCCGACATTAAAAAGAAAGAGAGAAGGAAAAGAACGAGGGGGAACCTTAGAAGCTAATTGCTTTGGGTCTGGCGTGCACATTGGGCATTGTGTTGAGCTGAGACACTGCAGTAATGCCGGAGCCTTTCCCCGGGCCGTGTCTCCCAACTGTCACATCTTCCATGCGTTTGCGGTGGGCTTGCAGCTCCACATGGACTGCATGTGAAGCCACTAATTAAAAGCAAGCGATCCGTAACTGTCTGGCCCACCAGGCCATGCTCATCCATGTGGTCCCCATCGGCTTTTGTAGACCCCCAGCCCTTGATGGGCCTCTGTTAGGCCTCTGCATGGGAATGATTTTACAAAAAAAAAAATTACACGACTCCCTTAAAAAGAAAGGACTACTGATATTTATGACTTACAATTAGTATGAATTTTTATTTACTGACTTACTCTGTCAGAGTTCAAAATCAATTATACAAATTATTTAATCACTTTCAATCACAACATAAAATGCTATCTTGAAAGTATAGTGACATTTTATTAATTTAAACTGTATGATAAGGACAGAACTCTGTTATTTGTAATGCACAGGATTTCAGCAGTGCTCATGAGGCATTTGTGATATTTAATGTAAGTGGCAAGTGCGGTTTAAAATTACTTGTAAGAAATAGAACAGTTGAGCAGATGGTGTATCTGTTTGCAGCTCAGATTGTTCTAATAAAGAAATCTGTCAATAATAATTGCAAACACAGTCTAGTTTCATGCAGCACGTGTCAGTGGTATTCCCAAAAACAGAAACACAAACATAAGTAAGTCAATTGCTAAGACCATGGAGATGTACATCCTGAAACTGTAGTACTTAATATAAAAGCTAAAAAATTAGAAAGTGCAAAATAGATTTTTTTAAAATTTAATTTAATTTAGTTAACTAGAAAAGCACTCAGAGAGTGCACACCTCCGCCAAGCAGCTCGAGCCTTTGATCTCTCTACAATGCTTGCACGCATGCAAACACACACACTTTCTCGTAGTCATGATATCAGACTGGGGATTTTTTTTTTTTTCGGCATGATCCCATCACCCGATTCTTCCCAAAATGTAAACACCTCTTCCTTTTATGAAGCCAAATCTATAAAAAATTCAGCCAAATTTGTTAATAAGTTTTTGAGTTATTTTTGCACACAAACAAACAAACCAATGCGGACAAAAACATAACCTCCGCCATCTTGGCGGATGAAATATTTGCAGACTACCGTTTTTCCACAAACACTAAATTTGAAAGGGTTCCAAAATCAGAGCTACTTTTCAATCTTCATTCTGAATAATTAGATAATAACAATCTAAAAGATGAAAAAACTGACTCATTAATTATTTAATTATTAAAGTTGTGTGAAGTTTAAATCTGTGACCTACATGTATCTCTGGATACCTATGCAGAGGTATTTTTTGTGTTCATTTATGATGTTCTTAGACTTTACTTCTCTTTGGAAAAAAAGAAATGTAAATTTGGCTGCTCCTTTGTATTAACCCTCAAGGGGTCACCACTGCAGATTAATCCACATTGATGTTTTACACCAGATGCCCTTACTGACACAACCCTGCATGGTGAGAGGGACTTGTGTCCCCATCTGGAATCGAACCAGGGATCCTTCACTTGTAAGGTCAAAGTGTAAACCACTACACTACAGGGACACTAGAGGGGGGAATAATAGTCAAACTCAAAAATTGAATAATACATAACTAAGACTCACAGCAAAGGGGCCTCTATAAACTAATCATTCAGGAAAATACACACAGTGAGGATTAACCCAAAACTAAGGAAATACAAACAGGGACTCAAAACCATGAAACTAGGAAAAAAGACAAGAATACACAAAATACGGTATCTTGGTTTAAGTCAGTGGTTCTCAAACTCTGGGGCGGGCCCCACTGGTGTGGCACAGCGCCACTGCAGGTGGGGCGAAGACAACCAGATGAAAAACATGAAATGAGACTAAGGTGAATAACTATCATTTCTGCAGGAAAAGGAAACAAACAAAAAGTTGCTGATGTTAGCAGCCTGATGATATGCACCTTTACTGAAGTAAAATTCAATGTGGATCCCTTTTTCAGTGACTGATCAAAATGTGTTATGTGGGACATGAACTTTTTTACCTTCTGAAGTGGAGCATGCCAAAAAAATTTGAGAACTGCTGGTTCAAGAGCAGTCGAGTTCTTTAAGGACAGCAGCCATTTTTCCCTAAGTTCTCATGAATTCTCCTTCGCATCCTTCCTTGACCCCGTGACGATTTCCATCGAGGTCTGGAACAGTGTGTAAGAAAAGATATACAACACAGCTTTCATATGCACTTGCTACCATCGACACTTCCCCAACATGACTAATAAGAACTACTCCTCCTTCCACCTGCAAAAGTCAAATACAAACTGCTGCTCTTTAAAAGCTGCTGAAGATGGCCAAAAGAGGAGCAGAATGATGCTGCTCCAGCAAGACAGACTTCTTTCACTCATCTGTTTGGCAGTGGCAGAAAACATCGAGATACAAAGAGACAGAGTGTACTGTATCTATGCTGATGTCAGTGATTTGTGTCCACACATGCTTCAGTATGAGCATTGTTCAAACAGTGGATCTCTAGATTCTTAACAGTGCAAAATGCAATTTTAAATTAATATAAATAACAAGGCAGCAAAAGAAACAAATGCCACAAACAATAGCATTAGAAAAATCAGTGCAGCTTGGAGTGAAATTTGTGTCCAGTACCATCATTTTATTAAAATGATGGCTGTTTTATTGCCAGTGCTCTGTATATTTTAATGACACGTATGTACCCATTTTTGATTATTTAAGCCGTACTATACACTGGCCTAAGATGCTGATTGAATCTGACAGACAGATTATTATTATTATGGCGTTTGTTTTTCACTAACTGGTTTTTATTGTTAATAACATGGCATTCTATAGAAAACACCAGACCTACATAACCAGTCAGTCCACCTCCTCTGTCACAGTGTCTTTCAAAGGGCTGCATACATATCTAAGCCAAAAAGGATATCAGATACAGTGCAGTTTAGTTTGTTTGCCCTGTGGATTTGATTTGTTTGTAGATGATTTTCCAAGATAGTCAACTCTCACAAGATGCCTGGCAATTTAAATAGTTATGATTTACTTTTTATTTCTCTGAACATGCACTGGTATTGAAATTGGGGATGCTGGCCTGGGTTTTACTTGATGCTGCATTGGAAAGGAAATCAGTGGAATCACACATAATTCATAGACAAGTAAATGCCTACTTTTCCATGAACCTTGCCATAGATTCTCCACTAACCTTGCCTGTAACAGCAGTTTTAGCCTTAATATGCAAAGATCACAAAAAACGCACATAAAAAAGTCAAATGCATCTCTGTCAAAAGACTGAAAATAAATGCTGTAATAGGTGCCAAGATTATTAGAAATGATGCACCTGGAGATAAACAATAAACAGTGAGGCTGATATCAGTGTGATAAAAACAGAATATGTAATACTGAATCACATAAAGCATTTTATCACGTTAAGATATTAAAACCATTTCAATCAAGTTCATGTACAATAGACCCTCTATTATCAATGACAACTGTAAAACAGTCACAGGAGTAGTTATAGAATCTTAATCATTTTAACTTGTACCTTTGGCTGCTCCTCTTTATTTTCCCAAGGGGTCACCACAGTGGATTAATCCGCATCGATAATTTGGCAGAGGTTTAATGCTGCATGCCCTTCCTGACACAACCCTCCATGATGAGAGGGGCTTGTGTCCCCGCCTGGAATCGAACCAGGGATCTTTCACTTCTAAGGTGAATGTGTAAATCACTACATTATGGGAACACTAATCTTAATCATTTTAAGCAGTGGGCAGTAAAATGTCAATAGAATCTACAAGCACAGTTCGACATTTTTATATTATTGCTTTCCAGTTTCTATCAAATGCCGTAAGTTGCTATTTTATAGAATCAAGACATTGCAGTGTAGAAAATAGCTGTAAATATATCAAAATCTCTAAGCAGAGAAACTTTAAGTGCACTTAGAATACAACATAAATTCCTTTAATGAAACAACCCACAGTTGGGGGAGAAGATGGAATGGGACTTTGACTTCCTCCAAACAGTGACTTTGATTACCAAGATTTGTTTGTTTCTACAGAATGACAGCTAAAACCCCAAGTCCTTCTCTAAACCAAAGTCTCACTACACTCCAAACTCAGTTCAGTGGTTGGCCACCTACAGAACAGAAAAAAGGAGAAAAAAGCGAGGGGAAAACCTCCTTTGTATCAAAGTCTATCTTCTTGTGACTCCCTGGCTCATGTTTATCGAATGCTGATTTTAATGCTCCATTTTTATCATGGCGATTAGCAATGTTTAGTAATCACTCAAACCAAGACTTCCCCTTGTCCGTGCCAGTGTAAACACTTGTCATCTCAAAAAAGCTTCATTTGGGCAACAGGAGGACATAAATTCCCCTGTGAATGTCATGATATATTTTTTCTATTGTTTGGTACATGATGCAATGGACTAGTGTTTATGGAGGAAAAAAGCAGTAATTGCAATATCATTCATATGTGAGACATGACACATGTGACCACCATGAATCAGCTTTTTCACTCTCTGGAATCCATCCCATCATCATTTTTCCACTAGCTGCTGGCTCAGTTCTCTGCTGCAGATTTTATAGGTTCCCCTTTTTCAATAACCTCAGTTTGCTTTGATTACTTTAATCACCTTTGAATCCAACCAACTGCAGTAGCTAAGTCCAGGCCTACTGTACTTGGTGGTGTGTGTGCGATTGGGATGAGACGCTCAGAGGTGCTGCAGTAGCTCATTTTAGCCCGAGCTGAAGAGTTTCCTCGACAGTAGGAAGGAAAGGGAGGGGAGGGGGGTGGTGGCAGTAATGTGAAGGGGAGAGTGAGAGAGCGACCCAGACGGTGACTTGGCTGGGGTCAGGTGTAAACACATGCACAGCTGGCAGACAGATGTTCTCAGATGAGAGCCAGTCACCATGTCTTTGGTTCCTTCCTTTTTACTCACCTGACGTTCAGCTAATTCAGCAACAAGGACAAAGCTGCAAAAAGGGACAAGAAATCCTGCACATGTAAAATTGTGTGCAGACATCCTTCATATACACAATTCAGTGTGCATAAAGACAAAAAGTCAGAGTGGGGGGGCACAAAGAGACCAAAAGCTCTGGTTACAGCAGAAGTGGCCTCCATTCCTCCTTTGCTTAGCTGGTTGTGCAAGTGTGTGGTCAGTGAGAGAGAAAGTATAACATTTCCTATTTTCTACTTTACTGGAGTGGTCTGGGAGACTCATCGGATGGGATTTTAAAAGGATCTTTCAGTACACTGACATTCATGAACGTGCTGTGATTACATTCCTTTCACCCTTCCTTTTTTCCCCTGTCTTTATTCTCTATTTGCCAGCCCAACAGGATGGACAATTTTGTGCATTCTTGTGGATTTTCTGAGACCCCTAATCAAACTTTTAAACAAATGAGCTCATGATGTAATGGACTGGAGAGATGCAAGCAACAACAAAACAAACTTTGCTCGACTGCTAGAGCAATAACCAAACGTTTACACCCTGGCAAACACTTTAAATATTTACCAATCTTAGTAAAACAGTTGGGGATTATCCTGTATTGTTATAACACTAAGAAAAAGAGTCTCATACTTTCCATATTTTCTACTGATTCCATGAGGCTGAAAACAAGAAGGGAGATCAGATTAAAATCTCTTTGTACATAAACTACCCATTGACTCACTGTCTTCCTGTCGGAAGGAGCAATTAGCTCTCCGAGACAAAGATCTCAGACATGTTAAATGGCTGAAAATAAATAAATGTGGGTATTGCTGTTAGACTTCAGGCCCTGTTTCAATTACAGCAGAGGCTGTGGTCTGTGTCTCTCACTGAGCTGCTGGCTCCTTCAAGCTTTGCTTCTATGGGGACTTTTTAATTGCTATGTTTTAGCTAAGAGGGAAACAGAGAGGGGAAATGTACTGTATTCATCTTGGCCTCCCACTATGCTTCACTCATGAAGGCCTGGGGTGATTTGTCTCTTTAACGCTGAACGCCGTACAGTGAAGTACAGTGGTGCTCAGACAATGCATTCATTCATCTCATCATGAATGGAGATTTTCTTCCACAGATCTTTTTTCTCTTCAGCAGATTGATTTATGTGACATAATTTATTATGACCAACTACTCGAGCTCCTTCAATTTCAGGAGGTAAAATGATCTAGAGATTTGCTAAAATCACAACACCTTCAATATAAAAGCTTTTGACAAAGTCTGCAGTTGATATTCATCATTAGATTAGTGGCTGGCATCTGCTAAGCCTTATATAACTGATAAAAGTAGTCTGTGGCTCTTATTTTAAGGATTGCATTCCTTTTCAAACATTCCACACAATCTGCTGAAGTTGGTTATACCTTCGATAGAGCGTACAATTTCAAACTCCGCAGTCAATTTTGCTGTTTCCAGATCCAGCTGATGGCAGCCATGTCAACTATCAAAAAGCAGAGCCTGCCTACAGTGATGACTGATGAGCGACGGTAGCCAGATCTGGGTGTGTGCTCTATTTTCAAGCATCCACACATGTGGATCATAGAAAGAGAACAGATACACAACTCCTGATCTCTCTGCTCACAGATCAACACTTTCTGTCAGCATATCTCTATCTGTGCTTCTCTCACATTCTATCTTTCCTGTCTATTCACTGTGTTTAGGCAGCTCCATCAATCATTCTCATTCAGAGCTTCATGAGCCACAAATGTTTAAAGGTCCCTTTGTCCCTTTGAGAGTGGGAGCAATGTGAATTTCCTCTCAGATGCGATAATCTGATGATGGTTACGCTTTTTTCAGGGATTCTGCAGGCCTTTTTGTGTCTCTCTAAACCTCTAATAAGCAGCGTGTGCCTTTTGTGGTGACTGTTATACCTTTCACCCTTCCCTGCCTTGGTGCATTGCGTGATTACACACAGACAGATGGTTTGAGTTTCAGCCCTGCCACTATTCGCTAATATCAGACATGCTTTTAATTTTTTCTCACATCTTAATGGACAACAGCACTTTGCAAACAGCCTAGCTTTTTCTCTCACCCTCTGTTTATTACCTTATTTATTTAACTGGTTTCAAGGAATGAGGCAGTTGGCCCCTGTGAGAAAGAGACACATAAAATGAGAGTAGTAAGAATTCTACAATGAACGGTCATGTATTTGACTGTTAAGACCGTGGTCATGAAAGCTGCAAGATAATGAATGTCACTGTATAGTGATCCCAAACAATAAACCCATTTTCTTACATTCTATTTTATCTTGGAAAACTTAGGCC
>VUQH01008742.1:4978-20466 GCA_015106775.1 Etroplus canarensis
GGTTACAGTTTGGGAAGAATCGGGCATGGAATCATGCTGATGTCCCCACACGTCATGACTAGGAGAAGTGTGTGTGTGTGTGTGTGTGTGTGTGTGTGTGTGTGTGCATGTGTTGTAGAGAGATCAAAGGCTCGAGCTGCTTGGCGAAGGTCTGCGCTCTCTGACTGCTTTTCTATAACCAGAAAAGTTGGGACGTTCTTTAAATGTGAACAAAATGAAAACTAAAAGACTTTCAAATCACGAGCCAATATTTTATTCACAACAACATTATTAACTATAACTATATTACAATTTTATGCACAAAATTAGCTCATTTTGTGGATGAACTTGTACAATTTCCCAGTTTGAACATTTGTTATGCTATTTATGTTCTGTTGTGAATAAAATATTGGCTCATGTGATTTGAAAGTCTTTTTGTTTTCATTTTGTTCACATTTAAAGAACGTCCCAACTTTTCTGGAATTCGGGTGGTAGTTTCCAAAATACAATAAAACCCAAAGGTCAGTGATCTGTTGGGTCATTCACGGAACTGATGAATACAAAGAAAAGAATTTCAGCTATTTCACTGACTGGCTTCATTGTATTTTGTAAATATATACAGGTGTAGAATTTGATGGCTGCAGTACTCCCTGTGTTCCTTCACCCTTTCTAATGGTTTCAGACCTCAGGATACTGATTGTTGTAGTTTTGCAGTTGGAACTTTTTCCATTCATGCTGATGTAACACTTCAGCTGCTCAGCAGTTTGTGGTCCATTGTCCTCATGACCCTCCATACATTTTAAACAGGAGACAGATCTGAACTCAGGCAGCAGGACAGTCAAGGACACACACTCTGTCTATGAAGCCATGCTGTTGTAGCTGTGCAGAATGCAGTCTGGCATTCGGGATGCTGCTTTTACATCCAATCCTGATACCTCACCTACTTCCAAAGTTGTCCAAAGTCCAAAGTTGCATTACTTTAATATTGTGTTTACTTTTCAATATTACTTTAACTCTGTCCCAAGTTTTGTTGAATGTGTTGCAGCCATCACCATTCAATTCAATTCAATTTCAATTTTATTTATATAGCGCCAATTCACAACAAAAGTCGCCTTGAGGTGCTTCAGATTTTAAATTTGCGTAAATTTACAAAATACAATGACCCAAGTTTAAACTGTTGAAAACTATGCTTTGTATGTTTTTTCAGTTGAATAAAGGTTCATTTGAAACAACATGTCACAGGTTTTTGTTATTGTTTCATTTTGGAAAATATCCCAACTTTTCTGGAATGGACTTTATAGATAAGGAAACTATAGGGAGGAAGCTAAGGTTAGCTAGCTAACTGCTAGCTGTCCGTGTTGATTTTTAGTCCAAAGTCATTTGGACTGAAGACAAAAGTGTTTACAATGGATGGAACACAAGCCACGGTCCACCTCAAAGGTGTACAGATTGAGCAGATTGACCTTGGGATCTCCCCAAGAATGCAAGGCTCTAAGAACATAATGAACCTCCTTAGCGACTAGTCGAGAACTCTGGAAGAGTTTTCAGGTGTCCAGAGCTTCCTTCAGAAATGATAAGAACCATGTTTACTACTTACAGGACTCCAAATCCTCTGACAGATCCAACATATTTTCAAGAGACTCCCAGAACCTTTTTAAAGTGTCTAGGACTTCATCAAGAACCCTGGGATCTCCTTAAGAATGTTAGAATCTAAGGACAGTGCAAAACTTCTAATGGCTGGTAAAGACAAAAGTGCTTACAACGGATGCAACACAGGCCACGGTCCACCTTGAAGGTGTACAGATTAAGCCAAAAATGTAAGTATCTTGGTTCACTGGTGCAAGAGATGAAGGTGGCGTTGAATGTGGAGATTCACAGCAGAATCGGACAGGCAACTGCAGCCTTCACTTCTCTTAGATGGTGTTTTTGGAAGAAATCGAACACGTCCATGAAGACTAAGCTTCGTCTTTACCAAACACTGATTTCACCTATCCTTTTGTATGAATTAGAAACACGGACCATTCTCAACCAGGATCTGAACAGGCCTGAGGTGTTCCAGATGCGCTGCCTGCGTCAAATTCTATTTTATTATGTGACCAAATGTCCAATGACACCATTGGTGAATGGTGTCAACAACAACTGACCATCGATACCCAAATCCAGCAGTGACAATTGCGCTGGTTTGGCCATGTCTATCGAATGAACTGGACTACCAGACTACCATATCAGCTGCTTTGGCGACAACGGCCAGCTTGCTGGAAAATTCAACGTACTGCACCAAGGAAGACGTGGACAAAACAGATCGAGGGGGAATTTAAGGCACAATAGCTTGACCTCACAGAGGCAAAGATTGCAGCTGGAAACCGAAGTACGTGGACAATCATCGTCGAGGAACTCGGGCAACCAGCAGCACCCACAGCGGTGTATCGGCTGAGAGGACGTCCCCTTCCTCCAAACCTCAGCTAGGGACCAAAGAAGCTAACTTCTACATTGGGTATCAAAAAATCTGACTTAGTAGATGATTGAAAACTATGGTCAACACAGGAATTCAGTTAAGAGATTATTTGATTTTTGGGAATAAAACCTCACCCTGAGCCATCTGTCTTGGTAATGCTAGCCCACACTGAAAAGTCCAGACTATTTCACGTAGTAAAATACTGTCCTGAGTAAATAAAGTCTTAAACTTCCAGTGTCTACTACAGCTCTGCTGCTGCTGGACAGAAATAAAAGACAAACATAGACCTCAAGGATCAACCTCAATAGTTGAGACAAAGAGATTTGAAATAATTTTATAAAGAGGCAACATAAATACCTTTTCCAGGATATCTAGATGGTTTTTTAACATTTGAACAACCTTTTTCAAGGATCCACATACTCCTCAGAACTACTTGGAACCACATGGAGGAGCTTCACAATGCTATGAGGTATTTGTGTCTGTAGTCTGTCTGGTCATTTTCACAATGAACCATTAACATAATCAAATGAAGTCGTAAAAAGACTGAGCTGGTGTGACTCTGACCTTCTGAGCTCACCAGCTGTCCTTGGGCACACAGTTTCCTCGCTAGAGCAGAGCGTTCACTTCAGAGGCCAAGAAAATGATTATTACTGAAATTACTGCAAACAATGGCATGTTTTTAGCCAAATATTAATTATACATAAATTACGACAAGAACAACCTGAGGTAATTTGCTAAAGAACAGTATTTACATATGACAATTCATACAGACAGGCTTATTTGTTTATTTTTTAAAATCATATCTTATCTGTTAAATGTATATCTACTGCCTTTCAAATTCATATCTATCTATCTATCTATCTATATAAAACTGTGCGTCTGAAACAAAATACAATTTCCCCCCTGGGATTAATAGCATATTCTGATTCTGACTTTGATTATGTACAAATATAAAACAAAGCTAAAGTATAGAATAAAAATCATATAAATAATTATTTACAGAGCTGACAGAACATCTCAAGGATCCCAAGAACCTGCTCCAGGACTACAGGATATACTCAAGAACCCTGTATTCATCACTAACTAATCTACACATCTTCCAAACAACTATGGAGTCTTTTTCAAGTCCAAGAACTTCCTCAAAGACCCTGGGATCTCTCCAAGAATGCAAGCAACCTCCTAGTGACTAGTCTAGAATCTTTCCCAAAATGTTCAGGAGTCCAGCATGTCCTTCAGAATTCTAAGTACCTCGTCAAGGACTTACAGGAATCCAAATCATCTGTGACAGATCCAGCATATTTTCAAGGTACTGCCAGAACCTTTTCAAAATGTCCAGGACTTCTTCAAGAACCCTGGGATCTATTCAAGTATGCTAGGATCAAAGAATGACTGTGACTCTGACTGTGAATGCTGTTTATTTTTATGATGGAAGTTCTGATTGCTGGGATTCTTTATATTTAAATTCCACTTGCAGTACCTCCAAATGTCTTGAAACAGTTTAAAACTTGACATAAGAGAAAGAGGTAGCCGCTAAGACATCAAGTACTGATTTCTTGCAATGTGAAGCTTAAATGTTAGCATACTGGGTGCCACCATTTTGGGCCATTTTAGAACCATATTTTAAGAAAAGATTGGAGTTCTAAGTTATTAGCTAACAACTGCTTCTCAGAAACATCCAAATAAAATCAAAGAGGTCACACCCCAATAATACAAACTTTGAGCCTTAATATAATTTAAACTTGTGAGTTATAATAAAAAAATACACCTGTACATTTGTTATGGAGGGAGAAATTTCCTACAAAGATCAAAATATTTTTGCAGTAGGCTGTAAACGTGTTTATTTCTGCTGGAAAGTTGGACATTTTAACATGGGAGTCAGTGGGGACTGACTTACTTTGGAGCCAGCCTCTAGTGGACATTAGAGGAACTGCAGCTTTTTGCAACTTATTTATTTTTCAGCCCCAGTGGTTGATGCTTTATTAAAACCAATTGTCCAAACCTGAGCAGCTGAGGTGGACATATATCAGATCCTACATTTCCCACAGTGCACCTGTTCTGTGTTTTTCATTATGCTGCCTGATGAAAACCAATGTCCCTTTAATGTGCGTGTACTTCACTGGCAGTCGGTCAGCGGGGACTCTCGCTAATGAATCAGAGCAGCAGCAGCAATCAGACGATTTCACAGGTCGTTTCTCATCATACTGATATAGTCATTTAAAGGAAACTTCCGCTCTGCTTTGTGGGCACACTTGGCCTCTTCGTCTGAGTCCCCAGAACGAGTGAGGTGGAGTATGAGGGGGAAGATAAACAGAGGGCAGGACATGATGAGGTGAAGATGTCCCTGCAGGTCCTCACAGGAAGTCCTCAGAGTCACATGTGTGTCTAATGTGTGGATGAAAGCAGGATTAACCTGATTAACACCAGAAATCCCGCCGCTAAAACTAAGAGCAACACCACCCCTCATTCGTACGCTGAATTATTACATTAAACCACATCTGCTCATCAAACAGCCCTTTTCCCTTTTGTGTCGATGTACTTTTTAAAACTCGTGCCACTGCGTTAATGCCTCCAATTCAATTGTTACATTTTATTATTCTAACTTCTATCCTCTGAACCATTGTGTTTTTAAAGCCCAGACCATGGCGCTGTCTTCTAACATTTTCTTGTGACCTCTGTAGAAAAAAGGAGTGAAAAATAAAAAAGAAACAAAAGAAAAGCAAACATGGTGTGAGCATGGAGGAAACTGTCAAAGCTTGATGTGATGACCTTCCATGGCCCAACTTGAAAAATTAGAGCAGCTTGTTGCTGAGAGTCCTTCCACCAGATCTCCATACCTACAACACGAGTTAGCAGGAGAGGCTCAATATCTAAATTAGGAGTACAATAAAGTTTTCACTAATGTGCAACAAAACTGTTGAAGCCATTAATGTCCTGTCTGCTACTGGCTCTGACAGATATAAAGCTTTGTTGGGGCAAAACTTATAAAATGCTCTATATATAAGATACCTTCACCAGCTCCCCTGTATCCTCCCCAAGGGGGTCACTGCAGCAGATTAATCGTTGGTAATTTGGCAGAGGATTTACACTGGATGCCCTTCATGATGCAAATCTCCATGGTGACTGGAACTTGTGTCCCCACCTGGGACTGAACCAGGGAGCTTCCACTTGTAAGGCGAATGTGTAAACCGCAACACTACGCGGATGACTCACTGTTACTGCAGCCATCTACTGAAACGATCACCGGCAAAATGCAGCGATATGAAAATTCTGAACATTCTCAGTATGTTTTTATGTTATGAAATGCTATTTTGTTAATATTTCTTTGTAAAATGTTTCAAAATATATTTTACAGATCACATTTTATCAAATGTGGATTGCTCTGTTATGACTGTTTAAGTAAGACATAACATCTTTTGTTAAGTTTTTCTATAAAAACGCAACAGTGTCTTTGCATTTTCCAGTGGTTTGTTTCTATTAAAGTTTTAGAAAAAAAAACTTTAATAGTCATTACTTCTGTTCCAACAGAAGTAATGACATCTTAAGCAAAAAAAAAATAAAATTTATATATATATATATATATATATACATATATGAGTTCCACAATGCATGGACCAGAGTGCTCTACTGATCACTACCTTGTGAGGTGCCAACTCAGAATGAAGATCACTCTGCAGGAAAACTCCTGCAACTGCCAAGCCTAAGAAACTGGACATTAGCAAGCTGACAGACACCGAGCACTGTCGAGAACTGAGGGAGTTCTCTGAGGGGGGCCCTGAGGGCAGCGGTGTACTCTGCAAGCAAGGAAACTCTAGGCCATCCCCACAGAAAGACTCCTGATTTGTTCTGGGAGCATGGTAATGAAATGGAGAAGCTCCTAGAAGAGAAGAGGAGCAAGCAGCTACTGCATCTACAGGCAACTCAGAGAGGAGCAAGCGTGCACTTGCTGAAGTGAAGGCCAAGATACAGAGGGAAGTGAGAACTCTTAAGAACGACTGGTTGCAGAGAGCAGAGGAACTGCAGCGTATGGCTGACAACCATAACTATCGTGGCCTGGTTGCTGGCTGAAAGCCATTTATGAACCCAAAGGCAAACGCTGTCGCCCCAGTGAAGTCTGCGGATGGTAGTAAGCTGCTCACAGATCTTCAAGACATCAAGGCCAGATGGAAGGAGCGCTTCAACAGCTTGCTAAACCAGAAAGGATCTGCACACCCAGATGCATGTCAGCAGCTGAAGAGGAAGCCCACAAGCAATGAGCTGTGTGGGGAAATCAGTATGGAGGAACTCAAGAATGCTCTGAAGTCAATAGCAAATGGAAAAGCGCCTGGTCTGAATGGTATTTCCTCAGACATCCTGAAAAATGGTGGTGAAAAGTTGTGCAAAGCTCTACTAGACCTGTTCAACAGATGCCTACTCTCTGGTACTGTGCCCCAAGACTTTCAAGATGCTCAAATCATCACCATCTACAAGAGAAAGGGTGACCGTGCAAAGTGCAGAAACCATCGGGGAATATCACTACTGGCCACAGCTGGCAAAGTCCTTGCCAAGATTGTCTTGGAAAAACTGAAAATCATTTCAGAAGAAGTTCTCCCTGAATATGAGGGTGGATTCCGGTCTGGCTGTTCCACTTCTGACATGATCTTCACTCTGCAGCAGCTCCAAGAGAAGAAGGCAGCAGAGCAGCACCAGCCATTGTATGCGGTCTTTGTTGACTTCACAAAGGCAGCTGACACCTTCGACCGCACAACCCTCTGGAAGGTCCTCAAAACCTATGGATGCCCTGACAAGCTTGTTAACATCATCAAGCAGTTCCACTATGGAATGAAGGCACAAGTCTCAGTTGGAGGTGCCTTTGTGGTCAACCATGGTGTGAAGCAAGGGTGCTTACTGGCTCCAGCTCTTTTCTCCCTCAACCTCATGGCTGTGCTGGATACTATGAACAAAGGGCTCAACAAGGGTGTGTTCATCCACGCAAGGTCAGAGGGCAACCTGTTCAACTTGGCCCGGCTTCGTGCCCACACAAAAACACAGGAGACGTGCATTAGAGAACTGCTCTATGCTGATGATTCCGCCCTTGTGGCCAGCAATGCAGTTGATATGCAGCAGATTGTGGACTGTTTCTCCTCTGTAGCTGATATGTTTGGTTTACAGATCAACATATCTAAGACAGAGCTGCTCTATCAGCCTCCTCCAATGTCCACTAAACTGTCAGAGACTATTATGGTCCATGATGGACCACTGAAGACAACTGAGTCTTTCACGTACCTGGGCAGCACCATCACAAACACCAACTCTGCAGATCTGGAAGTGGAAAGGAGGATCCAGTCTGCCACGAAGGCCTATGGTGCACTACAAAGGAGCTGTCATGACATCAGCACAAAAACCAAAGTGAAGGTCTACTCAGGTCCGCCCTTGCCTGCTCTATTCCATCGAGTGCACTCTTTACCGCAGACACATAAGACTCTGACAAGACTCCAGCTTTGCCACCTACACTCTATCCTCAACATCAAGTGGCAAGACTGTATCCCAGATGTTGAGGTTTTGCGCCGTGCGCTCACAGTCAGTGCTGAAGCCCTAATAACTGTGTCACAGCTTTACTGGGCCAGATGGCCAACAGCAGGCTGCCAAAGGCTGTGTTCTACTTGGAACTGCACCAAGGAAAAAGGAGCCATGGCGGCATATGAAGAGAACAGGCATCCCTCATGTTACCTGGGAGGATGAGGCACTCCAGAAAGTGAAACGGTGAGGACTGTTGAGGAAGGCCACGTCAACTGTAGAAGAGCAGCGCCAGCAAGAATATCAGCGTACACATGACCAACGACACTCAGAAGCTCCTTCAAGCATTTTCCAATGCAGCAATTGTCAGTGCTACTGCTGATCCTGAGTGGGTCTGACTGCCCACAGAGAGCCTGTTTGAAATAGGCCTCAACTCAAACACAAGACCGTCATCTTCGATAAAGAAGGACAGCTGCAGAAACCCACCACTGGGATGTCGTCTGTAAACTTCACAAAGATATTGGATCCATGCACAGGAACACAGTGGCGGGTGAATAGTTCACTCACAGACAGTTCTCATATGAAGCCCTCACGTTTTCATGACCTAGTCACAGTCTTTGGATGCAGCATGAACTCCATTCATTGTTACTGTACTCTCCCTTGCATTCTTTCTGTTTTCTCTCTGTCATGATATGAAAGTCTGCATCCCTGCAAACTGTGATAAATCCTCCTTCCTTACTGACAAATGACAAACCCTCCTCCTCCCCCTACCAGCACACACACACACACACAAACCCACACACAAATAACACTCCTTGGCAGTGTATATGAGTGATGGCTGCATTAGGTCTGTGGAGAATCTTCTCCATGACAGTGATGATGCTAAAGGATCTCTGACTCTCTATGAAACACACACACAAACCCACACACAAAGCAGGAGTAGAAAGGTATTAACGGTGGCTTTAAATTCAGGGAAATTAAAACACTGGTTTGTGAGATTATGATTTCTCCATAAATACCCTGTTCACACACACACCTACAGACACACACACACACACACACTTTAGCAGTTCTGACACCAGTGGCAAGCTGCAGCCACAGATAATGCTGTAAGGAGCCGGTCAATACTAATTCACTCTCTCTAACCTGCTTAGCACTGACCAGTCACTGTGTGTGTGTGTGTGTGTGTGTGTGTGTGTGTGTAAGTGATGGAGAGAGAGAGAGAGAGAGAGCAAGTGTATCTGTATGTTTTCCTTTTCACTGTAAAGGAGTGTGTGTTTGTGTGTGTATTAGAGTGAGTTTGTCAGTAACCCATTTAGTGCTCCCCATACATATTTCTTTGCTGTAACATGAAGCGCAGCTGTAGACCAAATCAATAGGAATGTTTCTTTGTTAATGAAGATGTGTCCAGTGTGAGTGTGTGTGTGTGTGTGTGTGTGTGTGTGTGTGTGTGTGTGTGTGTGTGTGTGTTGAGGGGGTGCAGTCAACTTAAACTGACCACTGCGGTAAGTCAGTGGATGATTTCTGCAGCCCACAAACGTTCATCTCTAAAACACACATTCGTACACACACGAGCACATGCGTGCACACACACACACACACACACACACACACACACACTCAAGGTTGTCATTCTTGTGCTGTCAATCCAGGTCTGCCTGCTAGCTCGTGGCATTATTTAAATTTCTGGTTCATTTTAGATTTTAGAACATTTCTTTCACTTTTACTTCATGTTAAATTAGGTACATTAAAGTTTGGCATACCTTAAATCCCTGACTGTGTTAAAATCTCAAAGAAGAGCCCAATAATATCCCTGCTTTGTGTATCTGAGAAAGAAACAATAATGGTTTATGGTCAAACTTCAAATCAAAAATTAAACTAGAATCATTTTTTCAACTAGATATCAATAATTAGATTGTTGATTCTTATTGTGAACTTTTAGAGAACAAAATGTCAGTGCTTTAGCATTTAGTGACTGATAACAGAAAGAATAATTATATATAGGCAGACTAAACTTAAACTCTTCCAATAAACTGAGCTCTCTCACTGACTCATATTTTTACATGCCTGGAACCTTCCACTTGGTGTCTGTACAGATGTGTTCGCTGTTAGATTGGCAGTTAGGTGAATGGGTGGATGGCCCTTTCAGACAACTTGATTCCCTTCTGCTCTATCATCATATCACTTATTGACAGCCTGTACAGTTTCATTAGCATATCTAATTCATACATCACTCACATAAAGTGTTGAGTATGCATGAATCCTCACAGTCAATATTTCATTTATGCTCCATTCGCACAAGCACTGTGTGTGTGTGTGTGAGAATGGAAGATTGTGCAGGTGCAGTGTGTGTGTGTTATGTTTATTACATGTAGGTGTGATAAGACGGCAGTTAATAATTAAAATATGATTAGATTTGGATCAGTGAGACAATGGATGTGTTAGCTGCATTAGGGTTCAAAGTTTAAAGCACAAAGATCCATATGGATTCAGCAGTCAAACTATCCACACTATTAAACTGGAAGAATATTCATACACTGTGTTTCCTTCATATTGAGAGGTCAGAAAGTAGCCTAGTATCTGACAGTTCAGGGCACACTGCAGGTGTACAAGGGAAATTTAAAAGCACAAAAATAAAGCTGCAGCAGAATAAAGTATTGCAGTGTGACTCAGATGAAATTCTTAACAAAGGTATGTAGTAGGTATGCTTATTTCTTTCAGTCAACATGCTGGATGTGAGAGAAATGGGCTGGAGCAAAGGCACAAACTATGAACAAGTAAAGGGTAATAGTTAGTTTGCAGAACACAGAGCGGGTGTTTAACGGCAGTCTTTATCGGCCACTGGGTGTGTGACAACCACTGGTGAGCTGGGATTGTTCACATTTGCTCTAACCCAATCCCTCGCTCAGTGTTTCTCCAACTGTGGAGGAGGCACCACTGGTGGAAAAGAAAGCCACTGCAGGTGGGGCAGGAATGACTGTAGAAAAGATATGAAGTGAAACAAAGCTGAATGAATATGATGGACAATAGACTGCACTGGAAAAGTAACACTAAGTTTGTGTAGAAGAGGGGACAGAGCAGACTTTACTTCTTGAAGAAGCCTGGGCCCTTCAGTGATGCAGTAAGATGTTGTATTGGAGAGTCTGTTGGGGCAGCAGCATCAGAGACTCAAAGAAACACACTGATAAAGAAGTTCCATGCTGGGGACCGTTCTGGAGCTCCTACAGCTCACCGTAGAGAGAAGAATGTTGCACAACTTATGGAACATGGACACTATGCACCCTCTACACCAGTGGTCCCCAACCTTTTCTGTAGCATGGACCGGTTGCATGTATGAAAATTTTTCTGTGGACCAGGTGGAGGCGTGGGGTTCCAAAAACAAAAATCTTTGTCAGTTAATAGTCTGTAATCTGAATGCAACATTTACACTTTATATAGAGAAGGTACATGTGTATCGGTGTTTTGTCTCAGTGTGGTGAAGCAGTTTTGTGGGGCAGTTGGTCACAGCAGGTGAGGAGCATGTGTATCACCTGTTGTAATGAACCTGTAACTTAGGTAACTTAGGTAAGAACCTTTGTATTTTCTTTTAAATGCAGCTCTCTTTTTGCTAGCAGTCCTTGACCTTCTGCTGTCCCATTCCTTCCTGAAAAAGCTCTTCGGTGAATTTTGCTTTTAGCTCATTTTATTTTCAAGGGTTAACTTGTGTCGCTGATGCCTGAAAGGACGTTCCAGAGTCAAGCGCGGTTAGTGAGGCGAGGGCGGAAATGGTCGTTTTTCAAAATAAGATTCTAAAGAAGAAAGAAAAATAACATTTTAACCACAAATTTTTTTCTTTGCGGCCGGTTCCAAATGGTCCACAGACCGGGGGTTGGGGACCCCTGCTCTATACAACATAGTGATTACACAGCAGAGTACCTTCAGTCAGATGCTTCTTCAACTCAATGACTCTTTGCAATGACAAAAAATTAATGATGATTTGTTTGTTTGTTTGTTTGTTTTTACTGCAACAACCCTTTAAGATGACTGAAGCATAATTCAATTCAATCCAATTCAATGATCTTGATTGTCAGCAATCGACACACAACATTTATTAGCTGTTATTCTGAATTTTATTTTGCTGATACTCAATGCTTTTCTACTGTTTCTAAAGAAAAGTTGCGGGGCGTGGGATGTGAACTACCCTAACTTGATCAAATCTTATTGTGTTTGGTTTTGATTGAACATTGCCTGCTCATGTTCTTCAAAAACCTCTCCTGGTTGTTGTGGTATATAAAGGAATAAATCTGATTAGTTAAAGCTCTCAACGTCAGTTTCAGCACTTAAAGGATGTACTGAAAACATTGTTCCAGGAACTACTGAGGTCCGGTACAGTCCAGACTTTGGCGAGGTAGAAATGCTTGGTGACGTGAAGCATCGACAAAATATAGGAGAAAGATGGCCATCAGTATTTGACTTCATGTTCGGCATGTTGTCCAC
This sequence comes from Etroplus canarensis, assembly GCA_015106775.1. Taxonomy (NCBI): domain Eukaryota; kingdom Metazoa; phylum Chordata; class Actinopteri; order Cichliformes; family Cichlidae; genus Etroplus; species Etroplus canarensis. The sequence continues at coordinate 17,382 of VUQH01008742.1, forward strand.
AATGTCTTCCTTTACAAAATTCTAACAAAAGTATGTAATGGTATCAACATGCAGTTAGTGATATCAGAAAAGTGCTGTTGGAGTTTGTAGGGCACTGCTCTGCTCAGACTTATTTAATGCATTGAATTCAAACTTCATACAGACATTCATGCTCCAGAAGAAGCATTGCCCCACATTAATACAGGAGCTATAACAATATATTGCTATGTCATCAATATGATCAGGTCTCTCCTGATAAATCTGTTGTATCTCAGGTGGATTTCTACACGCTATAGGATGTGAAGGTCCTTTATATACAAAATGGCTATTTTAATGTCATAAGTCACAAAGTTAAAAAAAATAGTTAACAGACAAAACAAAACATATACATTGTTACCAATATATCAGTGTGAATATTACTTGTATTATTAACTAACAAATCTCACCAGGTGGTCATTAGATCCTTTACCCTTTACTTTTGGAGATTTTCTTGTGGCAGTTATATGCCATTGTTTACTACGCAAATATATGTGGATAATAATTTGTAAAAAACAATCTGATTATATTCCTCTGTGTGTTAGAGTTCTTTCATGTAAAAATTTAAAAAGAAAAACACTGAAACCTAAAGAACTAAACAAAACAAACAACAAGACTAAAAAACAAGTGGTTATGTATGTCCTCCCCTCGTTCCCTCCTTCCATCCATACTTCCCCTACACCACGAGCATCAGTAGTTGTAATGTGTATGTGTAAGGCTGTCTCCATTGATCTCCTGTCATCTTGATCACATTACAAGGCCCCTCCGATTAGATCTACATTTTTTAATTTTCCTCCATAGATGATAAAAAAGACGTGAAAGCAGGATGGAGTGATGGAGAAATGAAAGGAGAATTCTAGATGTGGATAAATATCTAGAGATGAGGCGGGGTCAGTGGTGGTCAGCTGGATGGAAGGGGAAACAGAGCGACAGCTGATATGGATGGACAGCACAGGGTCAATGGTAACCCTACACTGCAGGTTTGAAATGTTTAACTCTTCTGACTCTGAATCATATACACTTGATTACCCACTATTATCCACCGCCAACGAATCATTAACTCATATTACTACACTGGGGTGGAATTAAAGAATGTGTGAGAATGCAAATGTTGAACACAGTCAGATTAGATATTTTGATCTTTGACCTGCCAACTCCCTGATGCAAAGGCTGTGTGAGTTTGTGTTCATGATTTTCCATGAAAATGTTTCAGGAACCACAGTGGGCCTATATACTCTGAAGCCATTTGTACATTTCTTATTTATTTCTTCTGTCAGCGTCATACTTGTTTAAAAAAATTACAAATTTTAGCTAAATGAATTCAGATCTTAAATGTATTCACTGTATTTGCAGCAATATTCTAAGTCATTTATTCAAAATCAAATTACTTAATTTGGTGTAACATTCTCACTCTTGCAAACAGTGTACAATCTAAATGTAACAATATTATAAGGTTTTACTAAGTAATAAATACCAAAGTGTTTTAACATACCAAAAAAAAACCCTTTCATTTCATATCATACCATTTGGCCAAGTGTGCCAACTTCAATATTCAATATTTAGTAAAACACAGTCTAAAGAAATAAAGAAATAAAGAAACATGCCAGTACAGTATATTATTTTCCTTCAAAAAACAAACAAAAAAAACAGTCTGTGGAAGGTGAGGGTGTATCTGTGGTATGTCACCCTTCTTTAAAATACAGCCTGCAAATCTCTGGACAGGGAAGATGCAGTTTTAGAAATCAATGGCTCTAATTCTTATATGTAATAAAATAGCTAACACAAATCTTTTGTCATTTTTGACAAACATGTGCCACTTTGCAAAAACATATGGACCCAACTATATGTCTTTAATTATATAGAGATGTTGGTTTAAATAAATCATGCATAACTAGTTGTGCATGTTCTAACTTGGTTCATTTTATTGTTTTACACAGAGATAGCTTACACTGCAGTTTTCCATCATAGTAGTGAAGCTATGGTAGTCTATACTGGTTTTTATGGCAGCGCTCCATAAGACAGATGGCTATGAGCTGACCTGTGGAGGACAAATCTACAGTACATCATCTGTCTGGGGCACCAATACCTCACTTTAATGTTACTAATAATCATATTTATTATCATTACCGTCTAAGGCCACTTTAAGCACTAGCACACACACAAGCTGTATGAATACACATAAGCACATGTAAGTGGAGGTAGCACACACAGTAAGTGATAGATTGAAACAGTCATCACTCCCTGCAGAATACAAGTCACGACCTTGGACCAAAAGTCATTAAGGAGCTCTAAGTCTCTCCATGTTTAATCCTCTTACAATCTTCTTCTTTTACACCACAACTGATTTATATTAATGAAAAAAAGAACAAATTACATTTTTTATCTATTCTTAAAGATTTACAAGTCAAAATGAATGTCACACACTTACTCAAACTGTAATATATAGAAAGACGATCCAATTGCGTCGATCCCTAATGGGAGCAGCTACAAGAACATGAAGGAAAAATAATTAATTTGGAATAAGACAGTTTAACTACCAAATCACAGGAAATTCATTAGAGTTAAAATATGAGCAGCAGCTGGCAAGATGTGCTTATCTCTTCTTTTTTTTAGAATAATATCTCACTGTTTCAAAAAGGATTCTGATTCTAGTTTGTTTTATGGAGAGTTTATTATGTTTTTTTTTTTTTAAGACCTGTCCTGTGTGGCAGCATTAGCAAGCAGAATCATGGTCTGAATGCTTTGTTGTGCCAAACACATTTGATTTGCCAGAAGGAGCTCCATAAACTCTATAGGCTCCTCTTGTTGATACATTTCTTTATTTCTTTCTTTTTTCATTGCCAGAGCAGACAGGTAGGGAAAAGAAAAGAGAAAAAGAAGAAAAGAGAAGAAGAGTGCACATTAGAACACCAACCACTGAGGGTGGTACGCTTCTCCCTCACTACCCAGAAGCAAGTCAGACAGAGGCAGGTCCGGCGGACCCAGGTCATCCGCCGCTCCCGTGGGGGATGGGAACCCAGGCCACACGTCCCAATGGCAGCCACGTGCCCACCCCAGTGGGGGGGGGGGG
>VUQH01008756.1:2259-18821 GCA_015106775.1 Etroplus canarensis
TACATGAGAGCAAATGCAAACTTTAAAGCTCAGTAACAAACATACTTGAGGGCGCACGCATGCATGCACGCCAGCGCACACACACACACACACACACACACACACACACACACACACACACACACACAAGTAAATGTATACCTTTTGCATTACAACCTATAATTTAAATGGATTTTTAAAAATATTTGTGTAGTGTGCTTAGACAAAATAGTCCAAATTAGTGAAGTGAATTAAAATTTAAAAAACCACTAAAAAATAAAAAAACAAAAGGGTATGTCTCTATGAGTTTGGCACATCTAGCTACTGGGATTTTTGCTCATTCTTCAAAGCTAAACTGCTCCTTCAGGTTGGATGGGTTCTGCTGGTGTACAGCAATCTTTAGGTCATGCCACAGATTCTCAGTTGGATTGAGGTCTGGGCTTTGACGAGGCCAATCCAACACATTAATACATTTCCTCTTAAACCACTCCAGTGTTGTTTTAGCAGTATGCTTAGGGTGATTGTTACTCTGGAAGGTGAACCTCTGTCCCAGTCCCAAATCGCTGGAAAACTCAAACAGGTTTTCCTCAAGAATTCCCCTGTATTTAGCATCATTCCTTCAGTTCTGACCGGTTTCTCAGTCCCTGCCCATTAAAAACATCCCCACAGCATGATGCTGCCTCCACCATGCTTCACTGTGGGGATGGTCTTCTTGGGGTGATGAGAAGTGTTGCCAGTCATACTGTTTTCCTTTACAGCCAAAAAGTTCAATTTTAGTCTCAGCTGACCAGAGGATGTTCTTCTGTAAGTTTGGGGAGTCTCCCAAATGCCTTTGGTGAACTCTAAACATGCTTTCTTATTTTTTCCCATAAGCATTTCCTTTTTTCTCACCACTCTTCCATAAAGCCCAGCTGTGTGGAGTGTACATCTTATAGTGGTCCTATGTACAGATACAGCAGTCTCTGCTGTGGAGCTTTCCAGCTCTTTCAGGGTTACCTTTGGTGTCTTTGTTGCCTCTCTGATTAATGCCCTCCTTGCCTGCTCTGGGAGTTTTGGTGGATGCCATAGTCTTTCCATTTTGTGATGATGGATTTCATGCTGCTCTGTGGGATTTTCAAATTCTTAGATATGTTTTTATAACCCAACCCTGATTTGTACTTCTTCACAACTTTGTCCCTGAGCTGTTTGGAGAGCTCCTTGGTCTTCATGGTGTGTCTTGCTTGGAGAAGCCTCTTGGTTAGAGGTGTTACAGACTCTGGGGCCTTTCAGAAATCATGTGACACTTAGACTGCACACAGGTGGACCTTATTTAAGTAATGATGGGAATTCAGAAGGTAATTGTTAGCACCAGATCTTATTTAGGATCTTCATAGCAAAGGGGGTGAACACACATGCACACACCATTTTTCGATTGTTGTTATTTGAAACATGCTCTTTTTTTATTGCACTGGAATGTCCAACATTGTCACTAACTTGGGCAGCATCCTCTCTGACACCTCTGTCAGAGAGTCCAGCTCCACACCCACGACGTTACTGGCTCTGCAGATCACATTTTTGAAACATTCGAAAAGCTCTGCATTGCTTGTGTGTGAGTTTATGTTCAACAATGTCCTATAAAGTTAACAAAACCTATTGGTCTCTCCCTTACAGGTATAGTTTTAGTTCTGATTTCTGGTCGATGGATATATCACTGACAACACAACAATATTTTAGTAAGTCTGCTGCCTTTTTCTTTATTGTGACATGTTTCAATCTGATTTTAAGTTTTAATGTAAAGCCTTTTACAGTACCCTCCAAAAGTAGTGGATTTGGAATGCTGAGTGCACTGAAGACATTTGTGTGTGAGATGAATATGAGAAGAGATCAGCGTTTTGGTTTTTATTCTCTGATATTTACATTTAGATACTTTAAATAACATAGAATATAACATCAAAACACTCAGCTTTTCAAATGAGCTTAAATATTGGAACAGAATATTTTCATCTATATTAAAGTTAAAAAAGAATTGCATATCCCTTACTCATAATAACTGGATCAAGCCTATGACCCATAGACTCCACTACATTTCTTCTTTCTTTATTGGTTCTGCCTTTCCAGGCTTTTACCACAGCATCTTTTAGTTGTTGACTGTTTTGCTGGGTTTATCCCTTCAGTCTTCTCTTCAGGAGGTGTAATGTTCAACTGGGTTAAGATCTGGTGATTGACTTGGCTAGTCCACAACCTTCCATTTACCCCCCCTGGTGAAGTCCTTGGTTGAGGCAGCAGTGTGTTTTGGATCATTGTCTTACAGCATAATAAAGTTCCTCCCCGTTAGTTTGGATGCATTTCTTCATAAACCAGCAGACAGCCTGTTTCTGTAGACTTGCATTCATTCTGCTATTACCATCATGCATTACATCATCAATAAAAGTGACTGAGCCTGTTCCAGAAGTAGCAATGCAAGCCCAAGCCATGACACAACCTCTACCATGCTTCACAGCTAAATTTCTATGTTTAGCATCATGAGTGGATCCCTTCTTTCTCCATACTTTGGCCTTTCCATCACTTTGGCAGAGTTGTTGCATCAGCCCATAAAACTTCCAGAACTTCCAGAACTGCTGTGGCTCATCTCTATACTTCTTTACAAATTCCAGTCTGGCTTTCTGATGTTTACTGCTGTGGTTCATGGTGAGTGGTTTGCATCTTGCAGTATGACCTCTATATTATTGTTCTCTAAGTCTCCTTTGAACTGTGTTATGTCCATCCCTGCTCTTTGGTGGTTGTCCATGACGTTATGGACTGCTGTTTTTGGATTTTTTTGCTCTTGCTTTTTGTCGGTCATCAGTTGTCGTTGTTTTCTTTGGATGACCGGTTTGACGCTTGTTGCTCAGTACACTGGTGGGTTCCTTCTTTTTCAGGACATTCCAAGTTGTGGTACTGGCTATGCCCAATGTATACTGAAATTCCTCTGGTGGATTTTCCCCCTTGTCTCAGCTTCAGAATGGCATGCATTTCTTCCATAAACAGCTCTCTGGGTTTCATGTTAATCTACCCTTCTTAACGACAAATGCAGTCTTCACAGGTGAAAGCCAAACCTTAAACTGAGAGTAAATATCCTGGGCTACTTAATGATTAAACAGTCTTATATGGGTAACAAGAAACACGTTATGTTCCAGTACTGAGATTCACTACTGGCTGGTTGGACAGAAAAACGTGTTATGCCCTATCCTGTTTAACATGTCTAGATGAAAAAACCAGGGAATAAAAGTTGAAGCTTTGATCTCTCCTCTCATATTCATCTTTTGATCTCACAAATACATGTTTTCAGTACACAGGAACAACTAATTCATTTGTCTTGCTGTTCCAATACTTTTGGAAGGGACTAGATGTCTTCTAGCTTTTAGCACTAAAAGTTCTAAAGTTGTTCCCACTGTCTCAGATAGTGAGAGCTCCTCTAAAATGTTAACAGCTGTCTTGTTTTTTTTTGTTTGTTTGGATTTTTTTTAGTTATTTTGTAGTGAAACACTTGTTGATCATGACATTAAAGCCTGGATGACCTGTCACTGTTTTACTTAAAAAATATCCAATCCACAGCGTCAGATCCTTGGCCTCCAGTACTGTGAAAACCCTTAGATTAATTTCTGACCAGGATCCATCCTTTATTCATATCATTAAAGAAATCCCTAGGACTTCTGTCTATTACCAGCACAACATTGCTAAAGTTAGGAGCATCCTTTATCAAAGTGATGCTTAAAAATAGTTCATGCATGTCCAGACTACTATAAGTCCTTATTGTCAGGTTGCTCTGAAAGCTCCAAAACATCATAGCAAGAGTACTGCCAGTGACTAGGAAAGAAATCATATTTCTACCATACTGGCTTCCTTTCACTGGCTCTCTATTAAATCCAGAACTGAATTTAAAGCCCTTCTTCTCACGCACAAAGTCTTGAATCATTAGACCCCTCATGTCTTAAAGATCTCATAATATCATAATATCCCCACAGAGCACTTCACTCTCAGAGTGAAGACTTACGGTTTCTAGTTTCTAAAAGTAGAATAAGAGGCAAAGCCTTCACCCCTCCTGTGGAGCCAACTCCCCATTTGGGTTCAGGAAACAGACACCCTCTCTAATTTTAAGATTAGGCTCCAAACTTTCCTTTCTGATCATTCTATAGTTAGGGCTGGATCATGTGACCCTGAATAAGATTACTCTGGTTGTTCCAAAAATGACTGATGACCGGTGATGGAAAATTTTATATGTTAGTACACCAGATTAAGGACACTTCATACTGAGGGTTGAAATAAAAATGCAAAAGACACTGTGACAAAGGCAGAAAGTTAGAAGGTGCCAGGGGAGCACTGGCCCCTATATTAGCAGAATCCTTCAAGTATTTGTGGATTGTGCCGCACCTATTTTCAAACTCAACCATCCATCTGATTCCATCTGCAAAATTTTGTGAGTTGCAAAATTATATTACTGTTTATGGACAAAAGTATAGGGCCACACCTCTAAAATAACTGTTCTATCCAACTTTGTAGGAACAGTTTGGGGAAGACCTTTCTGTGGTCCACCATAACTGCGCCTGTGCACAAGGCAAGGTCCATAAAGGCATGGTCGAATGAGTTCAGAAAAACTTGACAGCCCTGCACAGAGCCCCGACCTCAACCCTATTGAACACTTTTTGGATGAAGTAGAACAAAGATTGCAAGCCAGGCCCTCTCACCTCACAAATTCTGGATGACTCGACAAAAATTCCCGCAGACACAGTCGAGAATCTTTTAAAAGTCAGCTAAAGCTGCAAAGGGTGATCAACTCACACGGGTTTAGAATGTAGCGTAATGTGGAGATGGTCCAGTACTTTTGTCCATATATGGTACGTCTACCAAATGCAAACAGACAAGAATATATGCAAAAGATTTAAGAAGTAGTTGCTCCCACTACAGCAGGTTTCTACAGGACCAGTTTTACCACACCACGAGAGAGGCAGACTCATAAGATGAAAGCAACAACAGAAAAAGTGATACAAACAGAGTTATTTTATTTCACTGGCCAGCAGATTTGAACCAAGGGCCTGCTTGTTATTTGGAAAAAAAATGTAACCACTGCATAACCATGCTGCCTACAAATTCTGTTTACCTCTGACCTTTATTTCATTTCCTTCAAACAGTGGTTCTGCTCCCTTCTAAGGTTCTCATTCTTTGATTGTTCACCACAGACTCTCACGTCTCTCTCCAGGCTAGAAAACTAAGTGAAGCATGGGTGACTGGAGTTTTCTAGGGCGACTGCTGGAGAATGCTCAAGAACACTCCACTGTGATTGGAAAGGTGACTGGCTAATTTAGAAACATGAACTATTCCCACATGACATTCACCTACCTTTTGAGGATTCTTACATTGTCTCAGTTTCTACACACATAGCACTTTAGATACTTTAGATGCATGTTGACCATGTTGTTCAGTCAGTTTTGAAGACTAGGTTTTAATCAGTAGGACACACATCTTTACTGTGTCTTTTTACATAAGAGAGACGACACTGGCACTGTGGAGAAACCACAAGCTTTGGTTACACCCTACATTAATCAAAGAGGCACTGACAAAGCTAATCTTCTCCACTTTGGCTGACCTCTGTGTTTCTAACCCTAATATTTTGACTCCCTAGGTTTGGCTGACTGTCCTCTTCATCTTCCGAATTTTGGTGCTGGGTGCAGCAGCCGAAGAAGTTTGGGGTGACGAGCAGTCAGACTTTACCTGCAACACAAAGCAGCCTGGTTGCGAGAACGTCTGCTACGACGAGGCCTTTCCCATTTCCCACATCCGTTTCTGGGTGCTGCAGATCATCTTTGTCTCAACACCCACCCTCATCTACTTGGGCCATGTGCTACACATTGTCCGCATGGAGGAGAAGAGGAGAGAGAGGGAAGAGGAGCTCAGAAAGGCCGGACGGCACCAGGAGGACCACGACCCTCTCTATCACAACGGTGCTGGCGATGGAGGAGGAGGTGGGAAAAAGGAGAAACCCCCAATTCGTGATGAGCATGGGAAGATCCGGATACGTGGGGCGTTACTGAGGACCTACATCTTCAACATAATCTTCAAGACTCTGTTTGAAGTGGGCTTCATCCTGGGACAGTATTTCCTCTATGGCTTCCGCCTGAGGCCACTCTATAAATGTGGCCGCTGGCCCTGCCCCAATACTGTGGACTGCTTCATCTCCAGGTTAGGAAGTACAATTTTATGATTCTGCATTATGGCATGTTTAAGTTTGGGGGGTGTTGGGAGTATGGCATATCGGGCCCATTATTATGGACTGTCTGGTCCCTGTACAACCATAGTGAGAGCCTGGTTTCCATTGCCAACTATAAGTCAGACTCATGTAAGGTGTGTGCCAGACTCTGCCAGGGCCGCCCTTTGTCACCAGCTGGAATAATAACTTTTATAAACAGAATTTCTAGGCACAGCGAGGCAAACTATTGAAGTGACTACCAATGAGAATGAGTGATACTGTTGATTGAAATATGAGTGGGTGGTAAACAGTTATTCCATAAATATTTGAACAATTAAACATTTTTTATGTTGCCTCTGTACATGACCACAGTCAATTTTAAATTGAACTGCAGACATTTGAGGTGGTTGACAAAAGAACTTTGTTAGCTGCTCAGGAATTACATCATTTGTATACATATCCCTCCATTTTAAGAGGCTTAAAAGTAATGAAACAACTGACTGACAAGCAGTTTCATGGCCAGGTAAGGCCTGTTCCCTCGTTATACTATGACAAACTAAGCAGAAAAAGATCTAGATTTGATTCCATTTTTCAAACTTGAGTTTGGTTTTTGCTCATTGTAACTCTCAGTATGAGGTCTAAAGAGGTAACAATGCAACTTAAGGAAGCCGTCATTAGGCTGAAAAAATAGAATAAACCAATAAGTGATATAGCAAAAACTTTAGACTTGGCCAAAACAATGATCTGGAACACCAAAAGGCCTGGAAGACCACAGAAGACAACTAAAGCGGATGATCACAAAATTCTTTCCTAGGTTAAGAAGGGAGGTAGGAGGTAGGTATATTATTGCCAGTCTAAAATTACAAAAAAGGAGCAAACCACTGTTAACACTCAAGAACAGGAATATCAGATAAGTTTTTGCCAGCAAACATCGAAAAGAGCCTGCCTAGTTCTGAAAAAAATCTTTGGATGGATGAAACTAAGATGAGCTTGTACCAGAATGATGGGAAGAGAAAAATATGGAGGAGGAAAGGAACAGCTCATGGTCCAAAACATACCACATCATCTACCAAACATACCCATAGTGTAGTGATTTACACATTCCCTGAGTTGTTACCAGGTGGGGACACAAGCCTGTCTCACCATGGAGGGTTGTGTCAGGAAGGGCATCTGCCATAAAGCCTCTGCCAAATTACAGATTTGATGCTGGAAAGATTTTGTACGATGTGAGAGCATCTGAAAATTGCTGCAGATTTGTTGGCTACACATCCATGATGAGAATCTCCTGTTTCACCACATCCCAAAGATGCTCTGTTGCATCGAAATCTGATGACTGTGGAGGCCATTTGAGTACAGTGAACTCACTGTCATGTTCAAGAAGTCAGTTTGAGATTTTTCATGATTCTGTGAGCACAAGGGCTTAAACACAAACCACAAAAACAAGAAGTGGTTTAGGAAGGTTTAATAACACCAGCATTGAATCTTGACAAAGAATAGATCTTAATTTGAGTCAGCAGGCAGGTCGGTAAGTTCATTTCAACAGGGCTCTCCATAGTCCAATTTTTGGGTCAGTGATATCCAATCCAGCTCTCTAGGGTAAAATCACAGCAGCAGGTTCAGCACACACCAGAGGAATCCTGGAAGGTAGAATGAGAGGAACCAATAAGACCAGGAAACAATAAGCATGCAGGAAGACTAAGATGACCTGACATTTTCATTTTGAGTTAGGCTAACGCTCTAGGGAAGATGGAGAGGATTATCCTGCTGGAAGCAGCCATCAGAAGATGGACACACTGTGGTCATAAAGGGATGGACATAATCAGTAGGCCCAAATGGAATCTGCAGATTTTTTCGTAGTTCTCCAGGGGATATAGGGGAAAATCTGCAGAATGTGTTTTTTGCTTGTCACATGACTCTTCAAACTCTGCAGATGAGTGGGTCTGATGATGAGCAGCAATACTCAGGTAGCCTGTGATATTTAAATGATGCTCCGTTGGTAGTAAAGGGCTCAAAGAGTGCCAAGAAAATTTCCCTCACACCGTTATACCACCATTAGCAGCCTGAACTGTTGATACAAAGGGGACAGATCCATGCTTTGATGTGTTTAAGCCAAATTCTGTCTCTACCATCCGAACGTCGAAGCAAAAATCAAGGCTCATCAGGCAAGTCCAATCTTCTGTTGTCCAGTTTTGGTGAACCCTCGTAAACTGTAGCTTCAGGTTCCTGTTCTTAGCTGACAGGAGTGGCACCTGTGTGGTCTTCTGCTGCTGTAGCCCATCTGCTTCAAGATTTGACATGCTGTGCATTCAAGGACGCGCTTCTGCGTAAACTGGCTGTAACATGTGGTTAATTTAGTTACTGTTGCTTTCTATCAGCTTGAAGCAGTCCAGCCATTTTCTTCTGACCTCTGGCAACAAGGCATTTTTGCCCAGAGAACGGCTACTCACTGGATATTTTCTCTTTTCTGGACCATTTTCTGTAAGCCTTAGAGATGGAAAATCCCAGTAGATCAGCAGTTACTCTACTCTAGCACTAACAATGTCATGTTCAAAGTCACTTATATCAACTTTCTTCCCCATTCTGATGCTCAGTTTGAACTTCGGCAGATGATCTTCACCATGTCTACATGCCTAAATGCATTCAGTTGGTTTTATATGACTGGTTGATTAGATGTTTGTTATTGAACACTTATAAGTGTACCTGTTGAAGTGGCTGATAAGTATAGATTGCTGTAACACTGGGGGTTTGAAGTTTCCGTTGATTCAAACAACCTAAAAACTGTCACAAAAAACTGAAGAAAGGGTAAACAAAAAATGAATTTACAAACAGATTTATGTAAAAATTTTCATTTTTCATGTATTTTCTACCCCGAACAGGTCAAACAATGAAGACAGTGGATGGATTAAGATTTTATTCTAATGTTACATTTCCGATTTAATACTTGGTTTCATTTAATAATCACATCTACTTCTGTTTCTTTTTTGTCCTAGACCCACGGAAAAGACAATCTTCATCATCTTCATGCTGGCTGTTGCCTGTATCTCGCTGGTCCTCAACATGCTGGAGATCTACCACCTGGGCTGGAAGAAAGTAAAGCAGGGGGTCACGAATGAGTTTGCACCTGACAATGAGTCGCTGCTGCTGGCCGAAGATGTGCCCGCAGACACGGAGACGATTCCTGAGCAGACCTCTCCTTCAGCGCTCGACTGTTTGCCGACATTCGGCAGCGTGAGTGTGGTGGGAGGAGGTGCCGAGAGAGGAACCCACAGTCCAACAGAGTCCTCTCCCACGGTGATCTCCTTAAACCCTAACATGGCCAACACCTCTATGCCCGCTGGGCTCAAGATGGACGGCACAGCGTTCTACCCAGACGACTTCCTGCTGGAGGTCTCTTCTTTTTACAGCAATGGTGAGAAAGTGAGCAGAGGACAGATGGCGGCAATAGAGCAGAACTGGAGCAACACAGCGCTGGAGCTCCACAATCTGCATGGGAAAAATTCCTCCTATCCTCCTCCACTTCCCTCTCCCCCCACCTCAGCCTCCACCTCCCCTCAGGAGGGAACGACCCCACCGCCTCCACCAGAGGAGCAACATTCTGCGTTTCCGACACTTCCTCGCAACACCCCTCTTTCCTCCCTCATGCCAGAGGAGACGGCGACAGAAGAGGAAAACACTGTCGCTGCAGCACCTTGTAAGGTCCTGCACGATGACTTCACTGTGGTAACCAGGGCGGAGATGCATCAGCCTCCTGGTGCTGCGGCGACAGACGTCCGCAAGCCAAGTCGGGCCAGCAAGTTCAGTGGCGTCCGAGCTCGCCCTGATGACCTGGCGGTGTAGCTAAAGCACACACCCAATCACACCTTTTACATGCATGCGCGCTCTATACACAGAGAGAGCCTACACAAAATATGCATAAAACCACGCCTAAGCATGCACTCCAGCATAAGACTGATGCCTGCAAGGAACATGTGATAAATACACCTGAAACATATTCAGCTGGAGCTGGCTGCTCAGTTTAAAGTCAGAATTATGAACCCGAAACAGGGACAAAAGAGAACGGTTTGCAGGGAAGGCACCATCAGTTTCCTACCAACGTATTAGCAACAGCACTGTTTGTTCACATCAGTTTTTTTAACTTGTAAGCTTTTAGCTCAAAGTAACATATAAAAGCATCCAGATCATTTTTATTTCTTTTTTAATTTCTATTATTCCTTTTAGAGCCAAAGCTAAATAAGAACTGGTAATGTTTTCAACTTCTTGTGCTTGATAACTAATTAAATGTCCTGTTTCAATAGAGGTGGGGATTACCACCTCTTTATGAAAGGGAGATTAGAGGATTAATAACACTCTTATGTCTGCTAAAAGCAGAAGTCAGTGGGCTCAGCTTAGCATACTGACTGGACAAAGAAGGAAACAGCCAGCACCTCATAGCTCACAGCTGACAACAGCTCTAAAATGTTTTATCAAGATATTTACACTTATTTGATGCAAATCAAAAAAAATGAAAACGCTTCTTTTGTGAGGGTTTGTTTCCACCAGAACGCTACAGCATGTAGCTCCCTCTAAAACACAGGCATCGACATATTTCATTCTGTGCATTAATCAAACAAACCAACGGTGGTTTTGTTGCCATGTTCGTGTCTTAAAAGACACATATATTGTGAAAAAGAAAGTACACCCTTACTGTTTCTGTACTAATTAGGATGATAAATAGCAGCAAAGTGCTGCTAATAAATTGCATTTCAATAATTGATCATCAGCAAGCATGAACACCTCTATATAAGCCGAAGTTATGGCAGTTTGTTGGACTGGAGCTTCCTAGGATTGAACGTCCCATCAACTTCTCCCCAAGATCTGACTGTGCGTTGCTTAGAGAAATTGCAAAAATCCAAGGGCTCCATCTCTGAGTCTACAGGCCTCAGTTAGAATGTTAAATGTTAAAGTTCATGACAGTACATTTAGAAATAGACTGAACAAATATGGCTTGTTTGGAAGGGTAGCCAGGAGATAGCCTCTTCTCTCCAAAAAGAACCTGATAGCACAGTTTGCAAAGCTGCATCTTAATAAATCACAAAGCCTGTAGAATTATGTCCTTTGGACAGATGAGACCAAAGTGGACATGTATGGCCATAGCACACAGTGCCACATTTAATCACAACCTAACACAAAAATCAGCACAAAAAAAGCTCATGCCAACTGTCAAGCACGATGGTGGAGTGGTGATGGTTTCGGCTTGTTTTGCAGCTGTATTTTCTGGACCATAAACTCCTCTGTATAAAAAAGTATTCTAGACTCAAATGTGAGGCCATCCTGCCGATAGTTAAAGCTCAGCCGAAATTGGGTCACGCAGCAGAACAATGATCTGCAACAGAATGGCTGAAAAAGAAAAGAATCAAGGTGCTGCAATGGCCCGGTTAAAACCCAGACCTCAATTTGATTGAAATGCTGGGCTCAGAGCAGGGCATGAAGGAATTCCCACAAACCTCAATGAACTGAAGCAACATTGTAAAGACGAGTGGGCCAAAATTTATTTACAACAATGTAAAAAACTGATAAAGTTGCGGAAAAAAATTATTTCAAGTTACTGCTGCTGATGGTTGTTCGGCAAACTATTGAATCGTGGGCTGTACTTTGTTTTTCACATGACTGCATTGAGTTCTGTGAAAACTTACACGACTGTAGGTGTGGTCTCATTAGGTCCTTGGTTGTCACTCCATCATTCTTCATCTCATTTGACATATTTGTGAACATCGTTGCTTGTCAGGCTACTTTTCCCCCTCCACAGTCTATATGCTAAGCTAAGCTAATTATGTGTTCGTTTTAGTGCCGCAGTTAACACACAAACACAAGTGTTGTACCGATCTTCTCATTTGGAGTTCGCCAGTCAAGAACTAAAGATTTCCATCTTGGCTGCCAGAAGGTGTTCTACAGCGCCTAAAATCCAGTGTTTCGGTGACAACATAGCACAAAGAGAGAGATGAAGGAGCCGCTTACAGTTCTGGCTGTAGCCTACTCTCACCTCTCCTTCAACAAAGAAAAACACAGGATAAGAAATCTACATAACTGCACAAATCACATACACATACACACACCTACAGCATCTTATATAGTTCCTATTACTAATAAGTTTTGGTTCAACAATGCTTTATTTCTTTTATTTCCATCTTTCTTTTATTCCTTTCCTGTGACACATCAGAGGTTTTTTGTTTCTTTATTTTTCTTTTTTTGTGATGTGATGGTGGACCTGAAGAGTCTGTGAGTGTGTAGAATCTGTCCATCTTCCTGTATGCTCTCACTCAGCCTGAAGTTTCAGTGAACAGAGGGACACACCAACATTGAGACAGAGCAGTCCCACCTGAAGATGTAGTTCTTAGGCTTCATAAGGTGTGCGTCTGTTTTTAGGTACCTTTATATTGTTTCAGTGTTTACAACATGATATCTCTGCAGTTACATCAGGGTAAACTATATAAAGTATATAAATATGTAAATAATTATAATAGCATTGATATGAACCACGGGACTTTATACAGAGCTGCCTACGTTTTTAGAAAGTTTGTCTGGGATCAAGCTGCAATCTTGAACAGCTTACCAAAAACCAGAAGTGCTTTAACATTTTACTGACTTTGACCCTACTATGCAAAACCTAGTATTAAAAGAGTTGAACATTTCACTTTTGTGGGCTTGGAAAAGTCATTCGACTGTGTCCCTCGGGGCATCCTATCAGGGTATCGGGCCCATTGTTGTGGGCTGTCTGGTCCCTGTAGTGAGAGCTTGGTTCACATTGCCGGCAAAAGGTCAGACTCATTTCAAGTGGGTATTGGACTCCCCCAAGGCTCCCCTTTGACACAGATTCTATTTATAATTTATATGGACAGAATTTGTAGGCTCAGCCAAGGAGTAGAGGGTATCAGGTTCAGTGGCCCCAGGACTTTGTCTCTTCGGAGATGATGTGGTTCTGTTGGCCCCATCAAGCTGTGACATCAAGCCTGCACTGGGGTAGCTTGCAGACAAGTGTGAAGCCACTGGGATGGAAATTAGCACCTCCATACCTGAGGCCATGGTTCTCTCAAAAGGATGGGATGCCAACTCTGGGTCAGGAACGATTTGCTGCCCCAAGTGTGAGTAATTTAAGTATCTCGAGGTCTTGTTCACAGGTAAGGGAAGAATGGAGTGGGAGATTAAAAGATGGATTGGTGCAGTATCTGCAGAGATGTGGAAGCTATACTGGTTTGTCTTCATGAAGAGAGAGCCAAAGGAAGCTTTCAATTTAACAGTTGATCTATGCTCCTACCCTCACCTATGGTCAGGGGTAGATTGAAAGAATCAGATCGCAGGTACAAGCTGCAGAAATGACTTTCCTCTGAGGTATGTCTAAGGGCTGAACCCAATCTTAGAGATAGGGGTGTAGAGCTTGGTCATTCAGGGCTTGGAGTAGAGTTGCTACCTCTCCAAATCAAAAGGAACCAGTTGACATGGTTTAGGCATCTGACTAGAATGCTTACTGGATACCTCCTAGATGAGGAGTTTAAGGGATGTCCTCCTGTTTAGAAGCCCCAGGATAGACCCAGGACACACTGGAGAGATTACATCTCTCAGCCGGCTTTGGAATGCCTTGGTGTCCCCCAGAAGAGCTGGAAGAGGTGGCCGGGGAGAGCAAGGTCTGGGCATCTCTGCTTAGACTGCTGCCCTCACTACCCAAGCTTGGATAAGTGACAGAAAATAAATGGATGGATGAATTTCACTAAAATCTTCACAGAACAATTTAAGTTTTGCAGCTTGAACAGAGCATAAGAATCACCTACTTTCTGCTGCTTGTGTTTGCAGTGTGTTACAGAACTGTTGAGTTCCCCCTAGCTGTTCTGTATAGAGGGACTCTTAATTTTCTAGATGAGCTGTAGATGATACTGTAGCTTTTAGATTTCTTTTTTGAGAGAAAAGAAAGCAATATGATCGCAAATGTATTAACTTTTCTCTGTTTGTTCTTAACAAAACTCCCAGATAGGAATTGTTAATTTTTTCCCTGTTTTACTTATTAATTCCTGCCAGAAAACAACAACAAAACAAACAAAAGAAAATATACAGCAAATACAGTCTAAGTTCACTTATGTGGCTTAATAGTAACTTCTCAGCTCAACTTTTCAGATCAAGTTTTATCTATCAGGAATAAAAATGTGACCTAGCATCATGACAGCAAGGGAGAGTGGTTTGGGGCAAACTGTGTTTCTTCTTAAAAAATAGAATATAATATTACATATTATTATTAGACAGTATTACTGCAAGATTTGGAACACAGGTCATACTGGTCATGTTGCGGCTTTACCAGTCAATTTAAATGTGCATTTAAACTCCACAAACAACCAAAGTAACCAAACCACAGCAAAGAACATCGGGTTACATTGTAACCTTGGTTCTCTGAATTAAGAGCCTATCTCTCCACTCCCTAACAGGAGTGGAGATGTAGTCTTGAATCATATAGAGAACAGTCAATATGATTAATACAGTATATGTTCAGTTGTATTAGGCCACAAATACATTACACCTACGGAAGCTTTTTATAACATCCCATTCTATATCCATAGGTACTGATAAGGAGTTAGTTCCCCCTTTGTAGCTATAACAGATTCCACTCTTTAGCGAAGACGTTCTACATTTTGGAGTGTGTGTGGGAATTTCTCCCTATTCATTAAGATGAGAATTAAAAATCAGATCAGACACTGATGTTGGACCTGAGATCATGGCTCGCACTCGCCATTCTAATTCATTCCAAAGGTGTTGGATCGGATTGAGCTCTGTGTGGGCCAGTCAAGTTCTTCCACACCAAACTCACAGAACCATGCCTTTATGGACCTTGGTTTGTGCACTGGGGCATAGTCATGTTGGAACAGAAAAGGACCTTCCCTAAACTGTTCCCCAAACTTAGACTCATCCATTAGACTGTCAGATAGCATAGCATAATTCCTCACTTCACAGAACACATTTCCATTCCAAAGTCCAGTGGTGATGTGCTTTACATTACTTCATCCAATTCTTGGCATTGTGCTTGGTGATGCAACTGTTCAGGCATGGAAACCTATGTCATGAAGATTCCAGTGCAAAGGTTTTGTGCTGATGCTAACCTCCTGATGTTAACTCAGTTACTGAGTCTGCACAGCTTTGGTGATCTTTACTCACTTTGTGACTCAGTACTTGGCAACCCCACTCTACAACTTTAGGTGGTCGGCCACTTCATGGCTGAGCTGCTGTGGTTTCTGAACACTTCCACTTTACAACAATACCGCTTACAGTTGATTGTGGAATATCTAGGAGGGAAGAAATTTCTTGAGCTCACTTCTTGCAGTGCTATTTCCTATTACACTGTAATTCAGTGAGCTTTTCAGAATGACCCATTCTTTCTCAAAAGTTAGCAAAGGTACACTGCATGGCTAACAGCCTGAGTTTATACACATGTGGCAATAGGACTAAATAAAATATCTGGATTCAGTGATTAAGAGGTGTAGCCCAATACTTTTGCCCATATAGCTCAATCTTCTTGTATAAATTTAAGTTTAAATTTAAGCAAAAAAGCATTTGGGGATATTTCCCTAAATACACTTTCCCTTTGCCATTTCTGTTTAATGCCTCACCACAAAATGAAAAGTGAAAGGAATGCATTTTAAACATTGCTAAAGCAGCAGATGTGCTAGGCACAGTTCACATTATTGGCCACTGTCATCATTAGGTGGCAATTTATTCAGATATTGCATTAGCTAACTCTAAAATTCAAATGCAACAACTGATATCTTTACTGTTAAACTCTGTTGCAGATTGTGACACTATCAAAAATTGAACACAGCAAGTTAGACTTTAGTTCTTACAGAAGTAAGCAGCTATCAAGTCAAGACTCAATACATCACAGTGCTGATTTCATCCAACTATTAATGTTACAGCATCCTGTCTTGTAGACATAGAAAAATACCTTAAAAGTTGCCAGACTGCTTCAGACAAAGATAATTACAGCAGTGACAGAGACATCTACACTGCTTGCCAAATATTTGACATCTGCTAGAGATTAGACATGCCTCAATTAGCATTTAATATGTTGTGCTGGCTTTAGGATGGGGGAACTACACTCTGCCACTGTTGCTGTCTTATTGTGTGCTGAGTTTCTGCTGTGGTGGTAAAATTGGAAATGTCAAAAGTCACATTTATTTTAATAAGTGCTTCTGAGCCTTTTGATGTCTTTCCACACTGAATGTTCTTGTTGCTGTCCACAAATACCCAATATATGTGGGTGCATGCCACCCCTTTCATTAAAATCACTGTCCAAATTGAACAAAGGTCTGCACATGTCCTTGAAGTCTGCTGACCCAATACCCAGTAAATATGCCCTTATGAGGATCCA
>VUQH01008760.1:7494-28869 GCA_015106775.1 Etroplus canarensis
TTAGGACTATAAGTTTAAGGACAATGACACATTTTTGTTGTTGTAATTTTGCCTCTGTACATGACCACGATGGATTTTAAATCAAACAGTCAAAATGCGCTTGAAGTGCAGACTTTCAGCTTTAACTTAAGGGGTTTGGCAAAACAATTGCATTAACTATTTAGGAATTATAGTCATTTTTATACACAGGTCCCCATTTCCAGAGGATCTAAAGTAATGGGACAACTGACTGATAAGCAGTTTTATAGCCAGGTGATTCAAATTACTGAACTTGCATCTGGTAGCTGTTCGCTAAAACTCTGAATATGAGGTCCAACAAGATGTTCATTCAAATGAAGGTCATTATTGAGCTGAAAACCCAAAATAAAATTTTGAGAGAAATAGCAAAAAACTTTAGGAGTGGCCAAAACAACAACCTAGAGCATTCTTGAAAAGAAAGAATGCATCACCCAGCTCAGCAACACCACAAGGCCTGAAAGAACATGGAAGACAACTAAAGTGGAGGATGGCAGAATTCTTTACTTGGTTTAAAAAAAACCCCTTCACAACACATAGCCAAGTCAAGAAGACTCTTGATGATGTAGGCATATCACTCTGAAAGTCTACAATCAAGAGAGATGCCTTCATGAATGTAAATACAGAGGGGTTACAAGGTGTAAACCACCAGTTACACGCAAGACCATAATGGCCAGAACAGAGTTTTCCTAAAAACATCTTGAAGAGCCTGCAGAGTTCTGGAAAAAATCCTTTGGACAGATGAAACCAAGAACTAGAGTTGAGAAAGAAAAGAACAGTTAATGATCTGAAGCATATCACATTATCTGCCAAACATGGTGGAGGCAATGTTATGGCATGGGCAGGTATGGCTGTCAATGGAACCATGTCACTAGTGTCTACTGATGATGTGTCTGCTGACAGGAGTAGCAGAATTTAGCAGGAATTCTAAAGTGTGCAGGGCTATACTGTCAAATGCTGCAACACTGATTGCACTGTGTGCCACAGTGCAAATGGGCAATGACTGAAAACAGTCATTTTTTTCAATATTCTTTAATGGCAAAGTCAGTCACCTGATTCCAACCCAACAGACCATTTTTTTCAGTTACTGAAAACAAAACTGAAGACAGAGAGACCAACAAAAATGCAGAAACTGCAAGTCTGGCAGAGCATCTCAAGTGAGGAGACAGCATTTGGTGAAGACCATGAGTTCAAGATTTCAGGCAGTCATTGACTGCAAATATTTCATCTGGGTAGCAAAAGTAAGCCTTAAATCTAAAATTCTGTTGGTTTTCTCCATTACTTTGGAGTCTTTTAAAATGGGAAACAACATATAAAAATGTCTGTAATTCCTAAACAATTAATAAAATTTTTAAAATTAAAACATCTGAATTAAAGTTAAAAGTCTACACTTCAAGCGCATTTTGACTGTTTGATTTAAAATCTACTGTGGTGGTATACAAAATTAAAAATTACAAAAAAATGTGCCACTGTCCCAAAATTTAAAGACCCCGCTGTACCTTGTCTTCATCTGTGTATGCTGGAGAACCACTGGCTCCTGTATTCTTCTAAAGTACAAAAATAAATATAAAATTAAAACAGTCTGAAACAGAGATGAGACAATTTTGCGATCAATGAGATCAAACCAACATTATATTTAAAAAATCTGAGGAAAAGAACACATAACTAACCTTCTGACTGTGTTTAGCTTTACTACGTTGCTCAGTCCTGTTTTTATTTTTGCGTTTGGCTGCTAAAGCGCTGCTGCTGCTGTTGTCCAAATCCTGCATGAGCCTAAAGAATGCCAGTTCATTGAAGAGGATCTCTGAAATTTCCACAAGGAGGTCCTCCCCACAGTCCTTCAGGGTACGGCCGACAAATTTACTAAGAGAGTCCTGGATGAAAAACAAAGAATGAAATTTCATAAAGGCTATTTTTATTTGATCTTGTATAGGCAACTTCATAAGAAGGCTGACAGCGGTCCTACCTGCAGTATGCCTCCCAGCTGTCTGTGGAAAAAACGTACAAACTCTTTGCACTCATCGTTTTGCTGGGTGAGAGTGAGGACCATGCGTCGGACAGATGTCAGCAGCTGGACGGAACACACCTCATCTATGTTCTCCTGTAAAGGCAAAGATGATAAAGAGTCATTTAAGTCTTCAGTAACTGAAGAGTAGTGCACCCTTTACTGATAACCAAAAAAACACATTAACGCAACCTGTAACATAAACATAACCACTTTTAAAGGGGATCCATTATTCTCATTTTCAGCTCCGTATTTTTCATTTTTGGACTCTACTAGAGTAGCTTTGCATGATCATGATTCACTGTTCAAAATAATCCACATTTCTCTTATTCAGAGCCTGTGTTCATCCTGTCTGAAGCAAGACAGAGGAGGAACTGACACCCTTCCCCCTGCAAAGCTTCTGTGGTCACTGCAAGAGATGTAAGCCTGAAATGACCATTTAAAAATATTTATTCTTAACAGCATGATACAGAGCCAAGAGTAAGAAAAACTGTCTAAACCCAAGTAATTAGTGCAGTCTGAACCCTGAGCTTCAGGCTTGTAAGGATTACTTGCACATGCATGCATTTTTGAAACTTGGGTCAGGTTTAATGTGGACATCTGGCATTTTAACATGATATATGACAGAAACTAATGAAAGTTAATAGGTCAACTTTAAGTACTAGTTTTCAAAGTATCCTCTAAATACAGATTTGACAACATTTAAGCCAATGCACATTTAGTTCAAACTTCAGTAAGTAATTACTAATAAACCACACAGGTTTTAGTTTAAGTTAAGGCCAGAAAATTCATAGTTCTGATTTCACTTCTACACTGGCACAAAACCACCTACAACTCTATTCCTCTCTACAGCTCTATGTTGGTTATCTTACCTTAAGGAAGGGAATGACTTCTGTCATGATGGCTTTGATCTGACGATCTAACTGCTGGGTGTCAATCTGAAGGTAGTGCATATCACCTGCTGCACCTCCTGCTAACACAAAAATAGTAATTTATTTAAAATTTCATCCATTTATCCATTCATCATAAACAACCAAAAGAAAGGCCATAATTGGGTCACAACAGGTCTCTGCTCATGTTGTACACATGCAGGGTTTTGCAATTGGGTACCTTCAAGTTGCTCAGCAGGGTTAGCAGAAGGATGTTCAACATTTGAGGCCCCAGAAGCACCTGCGCCTGCAGTGCTGGCGTTGCAGGGGTTAAACTCAGTTTTAAGCTTCATGCGTTCATATTCCCTAATCCTTGCCATAGCTTTGTCTAAATGAATCACCGTGTTGCCTGTCAGAGCCACATAGAAAGGAGAGCAAGTGGAGAAAAAAAAAGGGATATGAAAAATTTAAATCAATGAAGCAAGAGAAAAGAGAAGAGTGTCATGGATATTTTTGCATTTGCAAACAGGTTTACACTACAGGATAAAAATCACGTATGACAGCCTCATTCTCAACCTGCGAGCCAGAATTTTACATTGCCAAATTATCCTCCTCTTTACTTATTGATCCTGATGTGTAAACAGATTGATTTACCAAGACAAGCCCAGCTGAAAAAAGTGGAAAGAGGTAACTAATTTGCTGTAGTTCAAGGCAGAAAGCAAAGCATTTCAGATGCATAACAGAGCACTGGAGAAAAACAAAGCATTTTACGAAAAGAGGGTTAACACATTTATATATACGTGCCTAGATCATCATTAGCAAAAGGTTCCAGGTTGGAAGAGGTTGACATGGTGCTGTCATTACCCACAGATTCTGCATCATCCCTTTCCTTCATGTCTTTTGTGAGCCTCAAGTTTTTCTCCATCACCTCCTGAAAAAAGACAAACATTCTGTTTTAAAGGCACAGACATAACTTACATGTTATTATTCAACCCAAACCTGATTTTTTGTGCAGCCGTAAACCCCCCTATATATTCCACAGAGCCGAGAGAAATTTATAGCATATACTGTCAACTGCTATGGAGACTTCCCTTGCCATTCTCACAGCATGGAAAATTATACATTTAATCCATCATTCTTGAATGAAGGAATAATTTAGACAGACAAAAGACCTGCTCCCAATTAGCATAACTCTGACGACCTTTGAAGAGAACAAAGAAAACATGTCTGATCTGGCAAAAGAGACATGAACAGATGAGGGTCATTTTTCTTTTTTTTATTAAAAAGACAGGCTTCTGAAACCTTGCCGTCAAGTTAAATTCAAAGACAATGACGATGGGGGAGGGAAAATAATTAAAAACAGAAAATAAAGAGGGGCGTAATGATGAAAAGAGACAAGACTAGGAGGGATAAAAGGAGACAAGGCTGAGAGAGAACTTAATGAAAGATGTACTGAAATGTAGAAAAGGCAGCGCAGGGGAAGGATGACAATGAGGGATGAAAAAGACTTCAGAAAGACCAAAGTGACACACAAACAAGGCAAAAAGAGGAAAAACCAGCATGAAAAAAAAGTGTGAAAATGCCATG
Organism: Etroplus canarensis; assembly: GCA_015106775.1. Classification (NCBI taxonomy): domain Eukaryota; kingdom Metazoa; phylum Chordata; class Actinopteri; order Cichliformes; family Cichlidae; genus Etroplus; species Etroplus canarensis. The sequence goes on from VUQH01008760.1 coordinate 11,971, forward strand.
CTGGGAAGCAATAATGTTTCTCTTACTGCATCACTGGTAGTGAGGCTCTCGCTGGGTGTGAGCTCAGACTGAGAGCCTGCAGCCCAAACCCCAGGACCAAGAGGGGGCATCTGGTGTTCAGCTGCACTCTTCTCTGCCAGGTGCTTGCTTACTATGTCCTGTGAGAAACACAGGGGGAGGGTATTGTAAATGTGACTTTAAGTGTTTAAGGGAAAATTCCAAATATCTCTCAGGCCATTATCATATTTTTGTATTGGTGATTCTCATTTTAACAATCTGTTGTGTCACACACATAAACATGTTTAAATTACTCCACAAACATGTATCAAGGCCTCTCTATTTCCCCTATTTCCAGAGCTAAATTAAACATTACTGAATTATTACATTTAAATTTTAAAAATAGATATATAACAAATCATCAGAACATGCATGCTGCAATGCAAAATGATTTAAGAAAAAAAACAGCAACATATGAGACAATTTTCCCTGTTTTTTTTACCCTTTAGTGTTGTTAAAGCTTGACAAGCTCCACAGTGACAAGACTACAAGTCTCCTTTTTGAAATGCTGCAGTTGTTTTTTAAGGACTTGAGACTCTTGGAGAGTCTTGCTGCATTTCCACCACAGGGACCAGAGTCTAAATTAAGTTCTGGGGAAATTATTTTACCCCTCAAGAAGTCCCTGCTCAGCAAGGGCACTTTCTGAAAGTGCAGAAACTTCTGGGTTTGGGCTTTCGGTGCTGAATGTTTCAAAACTGGTCAACTAGCCAGTTCATCCAGTCTGCTTTATTGTCATTTCTGCAATAGCAGATAGAATTTTTTTTTTTTTTACTTTAGGGTACACAAGAAAATTATTTAATACTGTTCATAAACAATAGCAAAAAAACATTTAAACTCATCCCCTCAGGAAGGGTTCAATAAGTGAAACAAGAGTGAGAGATTGCAAACAGTTGTGGTTGGATGAGATTTCTTTATCTTGGCTGCTCCGTCTGTGTGTGCGTTTGCGTACGTCACTGTAACGGGCATGACAAAGACACAGACAGAAACAGATGAACATCATGCAGTTCTTGAACTGTGAGACCTATGTTTTTAAAGGGGATTTTCTTTAAATTAAATATACTTCAAATGACACATAAAAACATGAAAGATTAGTTGGCTGTGGAAGTGCGCACAGGTTCATCGGGAAGGTGAGTTAGACCCTGAATAGGGGGTGGTTTTTGACCATAAAGCTCATGTTGAAAGGACAACAGCTAGTCCCTGCTGGCCCACGTCCACCATCATGTCTGCGAGTGCAGATGGGGTTGAGGAGAGCCCCGTGTAGCAGTATATTTTCGTGCACTGAGAGATTTTGCACAGCAGCCATGGGTGGATGAGCCAAAGCCAGCAACCAACTGTTGGGTGCTGCCAAAAGCAGATGGGATGAGAGACCCCAAGTGATCCAGAGACAAAGGTAGCTGTAGGCAATCAGAGTTTCACTTCCTTAAAACAAATCTTGTTGACCAAGGCTCATTTTTAGTCATCTTTGCTCAAGGTGCACTAAACTAAAAATGAGTTTGAACTTTTAGGGAAAAATGAAAGCACATCCCTGAAACAATTTTGCACTTAATTTATAACAAGAAATAAATTGAGTGTCATAGCAAAAATTGTTTCAAAAAATGGGGGGGGAAAGTCATTTTACTTTCATCCTGATTGTTGGAAGCCAAAGTGAGATTAAAATTGATTAGTGGAAAAAATCAGACAAGTGAGACTCTGGAGAAACCTTTTACTTCCTTGAAAAAAAGTTCCCGGGAGAAAAGGGTCTGTGGTTATTGTCACTTGTAGATCTGGTCTGCACAAAAAGCAGAGACATTTCCTTCAGACTATCTCAAAGAGGTTTTCTTAAATATTTTAGGATTATTTTATTTATAGATCAAAATATGATTTGTGATATTTGACATATTTACAGAGTTTCAGTGCCATATTCCTACACAGAATCACACATCTATCCTCTTTTTAGCAAGACAAAGGAGTAAATCAACAAATCAATCTGAACAGCTTATAATCTGAACCCAGCAAATTGGATTCAAACAGCAGCTGAACAATTTCAGTGTGTAAGTTTTCATGTACCTACCTGTAGGGAATACAGTGCCCTCTGGCGTAAATAGTCTGTGTTGAGCAGCTGCAGTTCATGGAAGAGCTCAATGAGAAAGTGGGGCCGAGACTCATTCTGGGATATCAAAGTAGCCACTTCAGAGTAAATGGTCTCCCTCAGCGCTTCAAACAGTGAGAAGTCACTGCTTGCATCTGCAAATTAAAAAATTGAGAGATTTAGACAGCTATTTGCAAAATGCAACAAACCAGGGAAAATCATCTAAAAAGATAACAGTTTTCAGAGCCAAAGATTCAGCCTGCACACAAATTTGGAAGTATTGGTTTTGGTTAGGCCAAAAAAATAAGCCCATGCATGGGGTAGTTAAGTAATGCTAAGATCCGCATGGTGACTTTACCTGGTGCTTCAGTGCATGCAATTCTGTTAGAGAGGAAGGGTGTTCTCCAAGCATAAGCTGTGAGTAAGATAAATTAAAATTGACAACAAAGTAAATTAACTCAAAAATAAATGAAACCTGTGGTCATGATGAATGTTCAAAGCAAAGTCAGTTGTAAAAAGGTGTTATATTTACAGAAAAAAGAATAAGATTCTGCAGTAAAACGATGTGGATTATAAATGTATACAGAGAAAAACAAAACACAGAAATAACATGAAAGGGAGGGTGAATGAATTTTGCTACAGGTATTTTCAGTCATACCAGAGGAGAGGTCATTCCGTTTGCTCCCAAGTTTAGTCTTGCTGTCTAGTTTTTCTTGAGTAAGCTTATCCAAAAGACTCTGATTCTGCTCCTTCTGATGGGACAGGTCTGCCCTCTCCTGGGCAGAGTCTGCAGTGCTACCAACAGTGTCACTCTCATGGCCTAAGGGAGACACCAAAAATAAAAAAATAAATACTAGTAATATTTCTCTTATCAATTATTGATAGTCTGATAAGGTAATGCAGAAGATGGCTAATAAAATAAATACTTCAGATCCGATGTAACTGAATGCAATAGATTTTAAGAAGCTAGTTATGTAATTTTTTTACTGGACTGTTAGTAGTGTCGAATTCCACATTTAATACCTTCACTGTTCTTGCCATGCCCTTTGCTCCTCTTGCGGCGACTCTTGGGAGTCTTGCTTCGGGAGGCCAGGTTGGCTTGCGCAGAGGCCTTGCGGCCAGTTTTAAAAGTTTTTGTGATAGTGGTGGGATCAACTGGATCAGGCATGCTGCTGAAGCTTGCCTGTGATCCCTTGTCAAAGTCCGAAGATCTTGAGTAAAGGTTGGCAAAAGTGGGGGAGGAGGAAGGAGACTCTTCAGGCTCTGCATTAGACAAGTGTTGCTGAGCGATATTGTTTGTGTTGGAAGTGTTAAGCCAGCCAGCCGGTCTAAAGGAGTCAAGAAAAATGAAGATATCAATAACAATTTTCCACACAAATATGAATGTATTTTCAAGAAAAAATGATGGACATACCCTCTCTCTGTAGAAGTGTTAAGAGGAGAACGCTGCAGCGGTGGAGGGAAACTCATGTACTCTGTTTTAATTGAAGTGTTGGGGTCAAACTGCTGCTTCTGATATTCAGGAGTAGCCTGACCCACTGCACCTTGAGGAAACTCACCCATGGCACCAGGGAATAGTGGAAATAAATTAAAGCCTTCAGAGGTAAAGAAAAAACTTAATTAGATTCAGTTAGCAATTAAGTAATTAGGTCATGGCAGTCAGACTTCTGACATTTCACATCTCTAAAAGGTCACATTAGAATGCATTAATTCCACATACCAATAACAACATTTTACATTTATGGTTTATGCCAAATTTGTGTACATTCATATAGTCTTTTACTACAGAGAGGCAAGATTTTCATTAATGAGGACTTATTGAGGATATATTTTTGATTTGGAATAGCAAAGATGTTTTCTTGCACAATCAATCATTTTACGTTTTAAAAAAAATTAAATTACTGTACAAATGCCTCTATTTTGAGCATCAAAAATGTTTTCCCTGTTTGTCACATCTATTATACAAAATTCTAAGCATGATTTGTTAAAAAAAAAAAAATCAGGTCCAAGAGCTAATAAATATGCACATCATACTGGGAGGGAATGGGGATAAGGCAGAAGATGTCATGTTGTTGGCTGAAGGATGCAAGGTAGAGGAGAAGGGGTGGAAGAATCCAGGAGAGGCTGAGGGGCCAGAGCTGGAATCCTGGGATGAGCTCTGCTTCTGTGTCTGCCAACCTGCTGCTGAAGAGGAAGGCAGAGGCTGCTGCTGCTGGCGAAGGAGGTCATTGAGGGCCTGCTTTAGTCTGAAAGAAAAGAGATAGCATGTAGAAAAGGTAAAAACTACCACTGGCTAGACATGAAGCAGAGTATACTTATTTATGCAGTTACTTTCACCTTTGTACATTGTTTTGCTGCCAGGTCAGCTGGGTGTAGCACTGGTTTAACTGGTGCATGATCAGGTGAACCTGTGGTGATGACATGTTGTTGGGTAACATGCTGTACTGACCCGTCACCAGAGACTGCAACATGTACGATAGTGTCTGTGGAAAGAGGAGAGAGACAAGAAGAATGCTTTTCATTCTCTTTTCGCCAAAGGTTTCCCTAATAGATTAAAGCCAGAGGGGTCAAACCAACACACTGGACAGAAATGCAACCAAAAGGCATTCAGTATTTGTACATGTATTTGCTGAGTGTACAAACCTGCTGGTCCTGCAGGAGTGTCTGACACATGCTGGTGCTGAAATCCACCTGTCTCTGTAGCTGGCTGACCTGCTCCTGCCAATGACATGAGCCCTCAGTGAAGGAGAGCTCAGAGGCCCAGCGCAGGTTCTCTTGTCGCCGTGTACCTCCATGCTGGCTTGAAAACTGGTTCAAACTTCCTGACTGCTGCTTGGCCTTTGTCTTGTTATGAAGAAGCCCACTACCCTCACCTGAAAAAGCTGCCGGAGGCTTCAGGTTGCTGGTGATACAAAGAAAAACGCACGTGGAATTGAAAGATTATAGATACTAGATTATTGATTATAGATACTAGAGAGTAACATGAATCCTTCTTCTGCCATTTGGTCTGACCTTCCCTGATTCTTCCTGTTACTGTAAGAACACTGGTTCCTGCTTGGTGAGTAGACATGGATGTCGTCATCAGAGCTGCTCTCTGTACATTCTTCCCGCTCCTCTTCCTCCTCTGCACCTATCTCTGAGTGATATTCCTCTTCCTCCTCTTCCTCCTCCTCCTCTTCATCATCAAGGTGGCAGGGAGAGGAACCCCAGGTGGCCATTGTTCTAATAACAAATCATCAAAATTAGCAAAAAAATTCTTGTCAAATAATCATGAATGACTTCTCTAGGAGGGAAGCGCTGACATCCAAACAGAGAGCATGCTTTCTACATTGTAGCTGCTGTTTATTTTCAAGAAACTACCATCTCATGAGACAGTCCCCTGGAACAGTATGTCTCCTACCTTTCATCCCTGCTGACAGGTTGTGAAGGTGTAGCAATGCCCTCTTGGTCCTCAATTTGGCAAGGAGAGTCCCCAAGACCACTACGCCTCTGATGTTCAGCCATCAATGACTCTAAGTGCTTTCTTCGCTGTCGCATTTCTTCCCGCAAAATCTGATGGCGACGCATTTCTGACCAAAGCTGTTGGTTCAAAGCAAGAACAGAGATGATCGGTTAAGAAATTTGGGTTGCTCACAAAGTGCAGAGTTTGTTGGGACATGTGGCAACGTGTAGTTAAACAGCTAGAAAGAGGGTGTTTTGATGTGTGCAAGGGGAGTCTGTCACCTCATTGTCAGTGACTGAAGAAGTAGCTGCTTCTGGGGCAGTGGGTTTGAGCAAGGCTGAGTTTGTTTTGGGTCCAGAGGATGAAGAAGCCTGAGCAGTGGCAGGAGTGGAAACTGCAAGTGGAACCTTCCTCAGCAAACCCTGCTGACTCACTGTGCTGGAAACAGGTGACTGGAAAAAACACCAGCAGAAATACTGTTTATAATTAAAACTACCCCATATAACACCTGACTTACACACACAATTGAAACAACAGACATGGTCACCTGTGTTGGGATAAATGAAATGTGGTTCTTAACAGTGGAGTTATGTTATAAAATTAGGCATTTAATAAAGCGTGGTGTGGATTGCCATTGTATGTGTATAAACATGCATTTCAGGTCTTATTTTTATATCTACAAACAATATTTATCTCAATTTTACTAAGTTATTTTGAGATATTTTAGGACTGTTTCTGCCATTAGTAGGCTTGAGCAAGCCAGAGCTGCCTCCACTCATACTTAGGAGTAAACAATAACATGGGTGGACTTCAATTTATTTTAAAGAAAAATCTATTGATCTGACTATATGTATACATTTAGAGCTATTTTCATTTCAGAATCTGTTCTGTCTGTCCCCAGCATTACATATGGCTGGATGTATGTGTGTGAATATAAGTCAAGTACCTGAAGGTCAGGGCAAGCCCACTGTAGATCCTGGATCTTGCCTTGGATTTCAATGAGCCTCTGACGCTCTTCGTGGAGCATCTTCAGCTCCTGCTTCTGCTGACGCAGCTTCTCCTCATATAACTTTTCTCTGTCAAAATAACAGTAACAAATAACATTGATAAGATGTAAATTCGTCAGAGACAAAAAGAGGGAGAAGACAAAGGCTTTTCAATTTTTTATAAAGTGTACCTGGCTTTACTGGAGAGGGTAATGTCTCTGGGACTCTGTTTAGCTCCTGCTCCAGATGTCCCAGGCACAGAAGCTCTGGTGTTATTTGGCTGTTGGTGTAAAGCTTCATCCTCATTAGCAGTTGTTCCATCTGTGTCATCACTCTGGATACAGACAGATTGGGTCAGTGCTTATTTACTAAAATTATCAGTCATTCCTGATGCAAAAAGACAGACTGACTCCTATAACTGTTTCTAACTTTCTAGCGGCTATAGACTCGTTATTTTATAGAACTTTTTTTTGTTTTTTGTTATTCCCACAAAGAAATATGTTATGTTCAATTAAAGCATAAGCAGTGGTGTTGAAATGGTGGTTGAACTTGTCTTCAGCCATTCAGATGTTAAGTTTGCTATGAGGTGTGATGCACCAGTTGATTGTCAGCTACAGGATGCTGGTAGGGTTAGCACTGAAAGTTTGGACGACTCTGCATCTTTCTCACCTGAACCATGGCCACCAGTTCCTGCAGCTGCCAGAGTTTTTGCTTCGCAGTATGGCGATGAACCTTCTGAGCAAAACCTGCATCGTTTCCAAGGCTGCTCCTCCGACTAGACTCTGATGCCTCGCTGTCTGGAGCCACAGCCTGAGCCCCTTTCTCATTATCAGGATCATTTTCATCCTCATCCTTTACCAGATTATAGGGGATATCCCTATTGTACTGGCACTCTAAAGCAAAGCAAAAATCACAGAAGTATCACTTACAAATCGCTGGTCTATAAAAATTGTGTTCCTCGACCTGTTCCACCTTATCTCACAGCACTCTTTTGAATACGCAGAAACTACCAAACCAATATAGCCTCTCTTTATTCTGACATTTATTTTACATGTCAAACAAAGGTGGCTGTTCATGTTGATGATGTTGTAAATGAATGTTCATTTTAACAATGGTCATAACACAAAGCACCCTTTTACAGTATGAGACAAGACATCCCACACATAGAGTGTACTTGGGCAGGCCACCTTGTTTTTAGCAAAAATTTCCACTGGATGAAGTACCTGCCCACCTATCATCCATCTCAAAGAACAATTAAAAATGTAGTGGCTACAAGCCAGAAGCAACATAATATTTGTCAGAGGGCATTTGTCAGAATGTTGGGCCCTTACTGAGGCCCCAACATTCGTGAGGGTGGTTTGGCGCAGACTGGACACCATGGTAACCGAAATACTTACCTATGGCTGAGGGGATGTTGAGGCTTCGAAGGTTTGCTGCAGACCGGTTGTTGATCTCACATTCAGTGTTGAGTCTGCCATCCCGGTTGTTTGCGGCGCCACTCCTGATACTGCGTCCGTTGGTCAGGCTGTTCAAATCCACCCAGTTCCCACTACGCTGTGGGTTTCTGAAAAGAAAAAGTACAGTGACTGTTATGGTATAGAATTACACACAATATGGCCTAACGCTTAGTACTATCATATTGCAATTTGCAGCTAGCGACAACAATACCCCCACCCCCACCCACATGCACACACAAAACCCATGTTTTAGTATGATTTAGTCAGATAAGATAATGAATTGTTTAAAATGGTTAATAGAATTAGCTATCCTCTTAACAGAAATTCAACCAGAAAAAAGAACATTTTCTTCATTTACATACTAATTTATTTAAAAACCCACCTGATATTAGTTACAGGCTGGCGGTTCTCTTGCTCTGAGTCAAACATGGCCTCAAACATTGAACCGTCCTCAGTCTCATCTTCCTCCTCTTCCTCATCATCGTCCTCTTTCACATTTTCATTGACTGCATCTACCATCATATCAGAAGTCTGTTCGTAATACTGAACCAATTCCCGCAGCTCATTCAGACGCTTGTGGACCTCCTTCAGCTTCCTGCAGGAAGTGAATGGAATGTGAATGGATACTAGGTTTAATAATTTAAAAGGTTATGTGACACACCAGAAAACTGTCTTCACAATACTCCTTTACAAAGGATAAAAGTGCAGAAAACAGAAAAACACCACAATAAAGGTCTAATGCCTTGTTCACATAGCACAAACTGAAACTTTTTAACAGGCCATGAAGTAGGTTCTGTGGCTGTAGTGTTACACTATGCAGCCCCCACTTCCTATAGAACCTGCTGTTGATATTTGAACCCATCTATTCACCTGCTCCAAGCTGTGTGTATGTTTGTGATTGTACCTGAGCTTATCTGCTGAGTTAGAGCTGTCCTGCTGTTGTATGACTGAAGGTTGAAAGGAAGTGGAAGCTGACGCCCCATTAGAGCATAGAGCGGATGGGCAATCTGAAGATCCTCCCATACTCAGACTGCACTGTGCTGACAAACCACGATCTGAAGGGATTCACAAACAATTCATCAACACTTAGTGGGAATAAAAGCAACATAATGACTGAAAATAATGCTTTAAATATACTCATACATGAGTTATTATTGAGTGACTGGTCTCTGAGTGAATGTAGCTCCTGCAGGATCTTGTCCATGGTTTGCTTTTTCTCTTGCAGTTCTTGGAGTTTGGTGAGTTTGGCACTGGCAGCTGTTGCTCCAGTGTCTAGACCAGTATGTGGGCCAGAGGCAGAATGGAGGAGTGGCCTGTGTTGAGGTGGGCCAACAGGCTGTGGACTTCGCGACCAGCACACCTCTCTAGAGAGGGAAAGACTCTCTGCCTGGCGACGGTTGTCTGGTACTGCTTTAGTCTACAAGAAAGTGTTTTCAAAAGTTCACATTTGTCACACTGTTCTAAATAAATATTTTGACATGCTTGGCATTGATGCAACATCCAGTGCATTACACAAGTCAGTAGACAATTTAAACATAGATATTTTCTAGGCTATATAATTATGAAATTTATAGATGAAATATGGGAGGAGAGTTGCAGTTTCTATTGTACCTGAGAGTCATGAAGCTGGTTGTGAAACCGCTGGATCAAATCATTTAACTCATCATTCAGCTCCGAGGTGATACTCAGGCCGGAAACACTGCCTGTGGTTTCTGTAACAACTGATAAAAACAAAGGAATTAAAACAGGATTTTTTTTTTGTTTGTGTGATGATGAACTCTATTGCTTTTATATTCCACCTATGTAGTCTACTTTAAATTCTTCAACTTCTGAAAAGGCTGCATAACTTTTGGTGTCCAAGTTGCACTGTTTAAAATTCATCTAATAGTTCAGTAGTCCACAAATGTTTGCATTCAGTTAAGTTGAACTAAACAGTAATACAAACAGTTCAGTATGTTATATATTATAATGACAGTGTTGGTAAGTCTGTCTCCTTGACAGATATTGAAAAAGTTTACCTTTGGGGACAAAATTTGCATTTAAAAAAGGTGATAAAAATCACAATATATTGCAATATATGTACCTTTGAAACTCACCATATACCAAGATATGAGGAAAGTATATCTGTCTGCAAAAACAAGTGCACCTTTTTCTTCCCATCAAACAACTTTGCACAATAGTGTATAGTAAATGACCCTTCTTACACACACAGCTAGTCTGCACACACTGAATATGTCTGTCTCATCATTAGTGTGTATCTCACCAGTGTCTTCAATCACAGCAAGTGCCTGTTCTGCACTGTACTGCATGGCCATTAGCGCTTCCTGTCGGCCCTGCAGGGCCCTGAGCTGCTCCTGCTGCTCCAGCATCTTCTTCAGCAACTCGTGCTGCTTACGCAAATTCTCCAATTCCTCTTTCTGTTCAGTGCGCACAGCTTCTGGCCTTCCACCCTACAAAATTCACACCACAGAAAATTGGAAAAAGTGACTGTACTGAAAGTTACATCAGCGACACTTTACTGCTACTAAGCAGCAATGGTAGAAGAAGCAAAGGAAGGGAAAGGAGAGCCGAACTATTTAGTGTTCATTTTCTAGAGAACACAGCGCAGAGACTGTGTTCTCTAGAAAAGGATAACAAAACAGCGAACAATAAAATCAGCAGAACATAACAACAACAGTCCAAAACAATTGCACATACTGTTGCGTTCGAGGCATCTGAAGATCGAACCTCAGTGTTAAGAGAAGTGCTCTCTGCCAGTGAACCTGAGCCAACTGCAGAGTCCAGGGTCCCCACATCATCATCCTCATTCTCCTGTGCCTATCAAAATAGCAGAAAGAACAGTCAATGACTTAAAAAAGGAATAGGAAAGTATAAAACTTTAAAAAATCATGTTTATAAACTGTTATCTACTGCAATAGAAAACTATAATGAGAAGACTGAAGATTAAAAATGTATGTTTCTAGAAATTTTCCCTTTTCAGAGAAACTCTTAAATTACATTTTTTAAATAAAAATTACAAGAGCAAAGAAGGACGGCACCCTACAGTATATACTGTACAGTTTTATTAGAACATGAAACATGACCTAACTGCTGAAGTGTTTTCTGGCCACAGAGAAAAAGCCATCAAAATTATACAGTATGTATGGAAAGGCGTCAACATATTAACAAAAAAAGGTTCTAGTTCAGTTATGAATTTGCCAAGAGACATCCTCTGCACAAATACAAGTTCAAAAGGAAATTATAAAGCTTTTTACATATGTAAAGAGCAAAGCTACATTCTAAAAGCGATCTGAATGAAACAAATATCGCATTTACCAGCATTTTCTGCAGGAACCGTAAATAGGACTTCTCCTGCTCCTTGAGGTGGTCAATGAGATGAGAAAGACGCTCCACATTGGCCGGCACGTCATTCTTTTCCACCAGGTCATCCCGCATGGAGCTGGCCTTACTGATGTACTCCCGGATTTGTACCAATTTGCTCACCACCTGAGACCAGAGAAAGAGAGGAGGGTGGTGTGTGGGTGTGGGTTTCAGAATGGAAATAAAGAGTAGACTGACAAAGACTTAAGGATAGGTGAGCAAGCATCTGTAAGGAAGGCTCAGACTGGGCTCAACAAGGGCAGAAAGGGGGCTGGGCAGAAAACTCACTGGGCACCAAGGGTGGCATATTTATAAATTGCCCTAAATACAGCCTCGTTTCAGCTGCACTAGCTCTCCCTCACTTTTATCCTAGTTCTCGTTTCCCAGAGTAGAGTGCAGCAATACTTAGACGATGCCAACTGTACATACTTGAAGTGTCCTTTTGAAAAGATACTCATTTCATTTTTTTAATGAAATGTGTATCTTTGAAACGTTATTATACTTGCATAATATATACATATCAGAAGTCAGATTCAAATTTGTTCATTGCATCTTAGTCAAATTAACTATAAAAACAAAGGTGTGATTTTGGTCAGTGCCAATTACCCCCTGCCCGTCAACAAATCTGTGTTTTTGCCGAAGGGCCACCAGATATGCCTTAAACTACAGATAATTTACAATGCAGTTTAGTAGTGCAGCACTAACAAGTTCAATACACAAAAATGTACCTAGATGACTGTATTAAATCTACAGATGCTTCCAGTTACTCTTTAACAGAACTCTTACTTTCTCTTTCAAGGCACTATTATTTAATACAACTTCTTTAAGGTCATATCAGTCTTTTAACCACACTCTGTCAGTGTTTGGTAACTGCAAACGCCTTTTTCCCCATTCTTGTTTCATAAGGTGTTTCAGCTGCACAATACCTCAGTTTCTTTTTGTTATGTTTTTTGTTTCATTAAATGCTTTCACTGGATGACAGATCTCAAATGCAGGCAGGACAGCCTGGCGTGCAGACTCTTACTTTTACAGATTCATGCTGTTATATGTTGAATGGGGTTTAACACTGCATTCCTGTAATAAGCAAAGGCCCTAAACAAAATGTAAACCAGATGATACGTTTATTTGTATACGTTTTTTAAAATTATTTTTGTGTTTTCTGTAATTCCTTAATTTTTCTTTTTAAAGGTTTAAGTACTTGTTTATTTATTTTAGTCTTCATTTTCTGCCTTTCAAATTTATATTTATTCATATAAGTGAGCATCTGTACCACAATGCAATTTGCCTCCTGGGATTGGTAAATGGACTGGTACTCACATAGCGCTTTTCTACTCTAACTGCAAGCCTCAGTCACACGTTCATACAGCACTTTATTCTATGCCTTAAGTGCATTTTAACTATCACACATTCACACTCCAATGGATGCATCGGGAGCAATTTGGGGTTCAGTGTCTTGCCTAAGGACACTTCGGCATGTAGACTGGAGAAGACAGGAATCGAACAACCCCAAAAAAAGGATTAATAAAATATTCTGATTCTGCATTAAAGGTGCTTTTGAAGATACCCATGCCATGTGTACTGTTGTACCCTCATACCAACAGGTATGCTGGCTTTTGAACAGTGCACTGATAACAATCTGGGTGGTACCCCTCCTCTTCAGCCAATACATGACATTCTACAAAGAACTCACAATTTTCCACATTGCCTGAGTCCAGTTTAGATGAGTTCAGGCACACTGACAGTAATTTTCTTAAGTGTTCTGGCTTCATGATTTTTACTACTACTGTTTTTAATAAAGTGCCCAATGAGGGCCTCAAGACTAAATGCAGCTTTTGGGCCTTGCTCCTTACATGCAGAGATTTATTTGCATTCTCTAAATCTTATATTATGTACAATCCCCACTTTATTTATTTATTTTTTGCAATTTTACATGGTCATTGCCATTCACAGACGAACGAACCCCTCCACAGCTTTACTTTTAAAAGATCCAACCTCTATTATACCCAAACATCATACGTAACCACTGCCAAGTAACCTAATTAAATGTGAGATATCCCATAAGGTATATTTTTAAACAATCATTTTTTCCGCTTTTTTAAACACGTTTTGACATCTAATTCCAAATGAGGCGTCCAATTCAAAAAAACAAAAAAGGTTTCAGTTTCAATATTCGATTTGCTGTCTTTGTAGTACTTTTGATCAATACAGGGTTTCAGTTTGGCAATAGGGTTGCATTTTGTGAATATGTAGTGAAAGTGTCTTGTTTTAAAAACACAATCACCTTGCAATCAAGTCCCTCCCACCATGGGAGGGTTGCGTCAGGAAGGGCATCCAGCTATAAAGTCTGTCCCAATATACCAATGCAGATTCACCCACTATGGTGAACCCTTGGGGAAATACAAGGGAGCAGCCAGTAGTGAAAGTGTCTTTAAATATTTGAGTTCCTAAGAGAATCACTTCTAATTACTTTGGCAATTCCACTTTTTTTCACAGCACCACAGGATGGTTTTCACTTATTAAAATACCATCTACTTGATGGATTGGGGCCAACACCTCAGTGTTCTACTCAATCCGCAAAACTCCAAGATATCAAACAGATGTGAAACAAGAGCTCAGATTAGTAATAACAAAACATTACCTGGCTGCTGTCTATTTGAGGCTCTCCTCTGCCATAGTCCCTGTGTCCTGAGGGCCCTCGATCTGTGCCACCACGGCTGAGCCTCGGAGGTTCCTTGGTAGGAACACCTGGGGTTAATGTATCTCTGAGCCCTTGGCTCTGCTTCTTAGTTTCCTTGGTGATAGCTGGAGTAGCCGGGGCAGAGGAGGAGGGAGGAAGCAATTCTTTGCTTTTGTTAGTGTTTACATGCAGAGGTAGGAAGTTGTAGGGCTTCTTGTTTTCGCCACCTAACTGGCGTTGGTTGTTGGCAGCTGTGACACGCCCCTGGGAGTCACTGCCGATGCTCCTCTGAGTAAGAAAAGAAGTCATGAGTCAGACAAATCAACACTTAAAGTTCTGGGTATTTATTCATGTATGTATTTATTTCGCAAACTGCAAGTGAAATAAGTTTTCACAACTGTGTTGGTCCATTTTTCTAAGGTAGGCCTCTCCAGTCTGTTTAATGGACTGCAAAGATTAATGGTACATAGAATACAGATGAACAATATAGTATGGATTACTGTGCTACAGGCAAGTCAATTTATTTATATATTTATCTGCCATTACATTCCTCTCTTTGACTCTAGCTTTCTCCACTGAGGAAGAGACTATCAAATATTTATACTGTTATACTGTTCTGCTTTCTCCATTTACAATACTCAAATTCATCTACCGTGTTTGTATACTGCTCTGTCATTCTGCCACCCACACTAATGCAGCAGAACAAGGTCAGTTAAACAACTCCATATCAAACTATGAAAAATATTCTGCTATCATTTCCTTTATTTGCTGCTAAAGCGCCACAGTAGCTTTTATCACTAACTTTTTATTTTAACAGTGTAATAAATGTAGCTCAATAGATACAGGATTTTTGAGGTGCCTACCCATACTAATTTTATAAATTTGAAACTATTGATTTATTTTGTTTCCAACCCATGACACAAACAGTAAAATTCTTTAAGAAGTGTAACCAAGAACATCTCAAGCTGAAAATTAAACTCTGTCAAACCATAAAATGGTGACATTGTTTTAAAATATATCTTTTGCATTTGCACTTCTGCATCTTTGCTAAACCGACATTTACACTGATGTTACGTCTGCAACAAGCATTCGTCACCCAATATGACTTGTCTGCATTACCACACTCCTATGGTATGCATGTGCATTCCTGTGATTGTGGCATTAACAAACCTGATCATCAAAACATTGTTCCTTAGTGATACCAGTCACATTCTACATCAGACATCAGTCACAGACCGCATTGTCAGACTTTAAATGGTGTATTGTGTGTACTGCTCAACAGCTCTTCTTAAAAGGAATCAAAAGCAGCAAATGAAGCCAGTCAGCATTTTTATATCCCACAACACCTGAGACATGACACAGTGGGCATGTCACTAACAGTGAGTCACCCAAACCACCTGATGGCAAATGATGAATGATAGGAATACATATTAGTAACATACCAACTCTGAGAATAAAAAATATTCGAACAGAGCAGCATTTTACCTCATCCAAGTCTGTAAAATTGATCCTCTGTCGGAGCTTGTCAAGCTCAGCCTGGTCTGGTACAGACATTTGGGTGGTGTATTTCATGTGGGGGAAGGAATGAGGAGTGCGTGCTCTCCTGCGACCTGCCCCAGGAGTGGACTCTGGTGAAATATCATTGGTCAGACGGCTCTCCACCACTGCAGCTGACAGCTTTTTTTTATTTTTCTCTGAAGATCGGTTGGCTTTCTTCTGCTGTACACCCCAGTCCTGATGAAAAACAAAACATTTGCTCTGTTAATTAGGTCAGAGTTACCGTAGCATCAAAAACCCTTGGTAGTAAAAAGATGTATGGCCATATCTTGTATGTAGTGTATATGGCACTGTTTTTTTAATTTAAGTGTTCATGTGACATACTGCACCTTTACATATAGGTTTATTTATTTTCATTTCACTCTTCTATTGCTCGTATTTATATCTACTGTTTTAACTTTGAGTGTTTATGAGGCAATTCACTTTTTACATATAGGTTTATACATTTTCATTGCCCTATCTTTTATTTTTATGTATTTATATCTAATGGACCACCTGTAACATAAGCAAAAAAGGATTCTGATTCTGAAGATATTGAACTATATTTTAAAGGAACAAGTGCACATCATCTTCTTTGGGCTGCTCCCTTTAAGTGTTGCCACAGCAGATCATCTGCCTCCATATCATCCTATCCCTTGTGTCCTCTACTGTCACAACAATCATCCTCACATCTTCCTTCACTATACTCTTGAAATTTATTATTTTTATTTCCATAAAGGACGCAAAAGTCCAGTGTAATACATTTAACATATTGTTCTCTCTTGAGCCTATAATTTATGTGTGGAAGTCTCAAGCTGAATCGAAACAGGTGCCATAAATGTTTAGTTCAACAAATTGGGACTTATTATTAGAGCCTGACACTCCGAGCTCTGAGAGTCTGGCGGACTATTACACAAGCAAAATACAGGTGGCTGAACAACGTTAAAATAATGCTGACCCATTCAGATATTCTTCTTTCAACTGCTCCCATTAGGAGTCGCCAAAGCAGCTCATCTGCCTTAATCTCATCCTGTCCCTTGCATTCACTTCTGTTACACCAATCCACTTCATGTCCTCCTTCACTATATCCATGAACCTTCTCTGTGTCCTTCATCTTTTTCTCAAGCCTGGCAGCTCCATCTTCAATAGCCTTTGTCTAAACTATCCACTATCCCCCCTCTGCATATGTCCAAAACATCTTAAACTCATCTCTCTGACTTTGTCTCCAAACCGCTCAGCCTAAGATGTCCCTATGATGGACTCATTTCTAATTCTGTCCATCCTGGTCACTCCCAGTGAAAATCTCAGCATCTTCC
>VUQH01008760.1:28899-42466 GCA_015106775.1 Etroplus canarensis
TCTCCAAACTATACATCACAGCAGGTCTTACTGCAGTCTTTAAACTTTCCCTTTCACTCTTGCAATTATCATTCTGTCACAGACCACTTCTGACTCACTCCAACCTGCCCATCCATTTGCTTTGGATGGTTGACCCCAGGTATTTAAACTCCTCCACCTTCACCACCTCTACTCCTTGCATCTTCACCATTCCACCTGCATCACGCTCACTCACACATGTATTCTGTCTTGCTTCTACTTGACTTTTCTTCCTCTTCTTTCCAGTGTATACCTCCACCTCTTAAGGCTCTCTTCCACCTGCCCCCTATTCTAACTAAAGATCACAATGTGGTCTGTGAACAGTGTACATAATGGATTGAATTTGGGGAAAATTAGCTGAACTGTAAGCGGGGAGTGAAGTTGCAGTTTGCATCAGGTTTTGTCAAGCCCTTACCATGTTGTTGAGCCTATCTTCCAGACTGCCATTGGTTACAGTCCAGTTGTGCAGTTCTTCTGCACTGTCATCAAAAGGAGTGCCTCCAGTTGCCATGTCACCCACTTAGTGTGCTGGAATTTACAACAACATGCATGCTGGTCACCACAGAAAAGCACATTATACATGGCTGTATTGAAAACACTATCACCAATATGGCATCCAGTGCTTAACACTGCAGGAATTCACAACAAAAGAACACCTCACTGAAGCACAGATTGAATTAAATCAATTACTTTACTGACAAAGGGGACATTAAGCATTTCCTCAAACATTTTCAATTAGACCATATGTTAAGACATTAATTAACTTCATGAATAAGGCAACTTGGCTGATCATATGCAGCCATTAATAAAAACAGCATTACAGAGGCTTGTGCAAAAGGCTTGAGCCATCCCTAGTGGGTTTTTTTTAAGATATTTGCTTCCAAGGAGCCAGAATTTCTTTGAGGCCCTGTCATGGTTTGGGGCTGAATTTCAGAATCAGATCCCATAAATATGAAATACAAAAATTAAAAATAAATATATAAACCCTATATACAGTGTGTATATAGCCAGTGATGTTGGGAATCTTGTCAAACTTGATAGAATTACGAACACAAAAAAGTACCGTCAGATTTTGATCCACCATCCTATGCCATGTGTAAAGTGCATGATTAGCAACGGCTTCATTTTTCAGCACGACAATTATCCCAAACACAGTGTGAATGCAGTAAAAGCCTACCCGGATAGAAACACACACAATGGAACGCGATCAGTCATGGCTTGGCCTCCCCAGAGCCTGAACCTCAACGTGATTAAAGCAGTGAAAGCAGCCAAAAAAATGTTCTTCAAAGAGCCTGGAGAACTGTTCCTGAAGACAAGAAAGCTTGATAAAAGAGCTCAGGCTGTGTTGAAGAATAAAGTTGATCCTAACAAATATCGACTTTCAAGCTCGTTATAATTGTGCAAACTCTGTTTTTGCCTTATGTGCTGTTTTCCCACTTATGTTTACGCATGCTTCTATAAAGCTTTGCACCCATTTCCCATTTTTACAGCAAAACATAAAGAAATGGGGGGGTGGCTCGAGACTTTTGCACAATACTGTACATCAACGTTAATGATGTGGCTAGATACTGCGACCCTAATTACAGTTACCGGTAAAGCATTAAATGCATCAATTCTTACCAGCAAACTTCAGTTACCGCTTTTTAATCACAGCCCACCTGAAAACATCATCGCCGCCGCGCTGATCGTGCAAACATGCAATCTCTTTTTGGCAACCTGTCTCTGAGCGTTAGCAGCCGAGGGGTTTTGGTGCGTGGCCCGCTCGGATTCCCGGGGAAAAACTAAGCTACCATATATTCCCCACCCGCAGGAAAATGAATAAAAATACCCACTGATTGTGTTAGAAAGTGCAGCGACGACCACTGCGGCGGCTGGAGCTGGTTCGCACACAGCTTATTTGCTTAACTTTAACTAGCAAAACGTTTGCGACCTAGTTCCGTCCCGCAATCGCCATGGCAACACGCAATAACCCGACTAATCCGCACCGCCGGCAAACCCGCTTTTTAACAACTGCGCCAGTCCGCGGGAGAAACACAAAACCTGACGCTAAAGTTGCCGGGCTTGCTGATATAGCTGGCTACCAGCTGCTCACAGCGCAGCTAACTTTAAAAGCATCGGTAAAAGTTCAGTCTCGCAAGCATCTCAGCATAACATTAGCGGAGCCACACTTAAACCTGAAAATTGGGTTAGTTACCTTGCCACCCTGGGGTTTACATACCTTCACTGTTAACGCACATTAACATTAACCTGTGTAACCGCAAACGCATTACGTTAAATTATGGCTTTTTGCTAGTATTGTTTTGGCTGCACTTGCTAAGATAGCTAGCTTACGTTCAAGATAGGGAATGATGTTACCGTTCAGAGCCCGAAATGGACGAAAACGTAGTTGCCTCTCGTTGCTCCTCATGCACTTCAGGAACAAAAAGCTTTACAAATCTTCTCTGCGCCCGGTAAAATCCATTTAATCAGTACTAACAACGCTTGGCGGTCCCAAAAATCGCAGCAACTAATGAAAGTGAGCGTAGCGTGACATAAACACTCCCTTACAGCAGGGGGCGACGGCCGCCTTTAGGCAACGGTTGACCGCAGGAAGCTTGTTTACAGGAAACAGCAACACTGTCGTTCACTGTTCGTTTCTTCTTTAACTTAGAAGAACGTGGATTGGGAATGGTTAGTCTGGCGTGAAGAAATCATACAGCCGAGTGCAACAGTCCTCCGTTGATATCGGATTTCGAAAGCAAGGACTTTTTTAACTCCGAACTACGTGAGTTGTTAGCTTTTGTGGCTAATGTGAGCTAGTTAGCCAGGGAAGGCTAACTGCTTTCCCCTCATTAACTAAAGAGCTTCTTAGAGTAAGAACATTTGGACATATCTGTGAATTTTAATCGGTGTCGTTGTAATCCGCAGATTAAAGATGGGCTCGTCTAAGAAGCATAAGGAAAAAAGCCGCGATAAGGACACAGAGGAGCGGCGCCGTGAACATAAGAAACATCGCCACAAGGAGCGCGACCGAGAGGGTTCAGATAGGGATAAGGAGAAGCGAAAGCGCTCCAGGTCCAGGGAAAGAAGCAGACGGGAAAGCCGAGGCAAGGGTGAAAGGACCAGCGGGGAGCCACGAGTGAAGAAGGAGAAAGTAGATGTGGGATATGAGGAAAGCGGTACTGAAGTGCAGCCTCAGTCTGCAAGCGGAGATGCATCTCTCAGCATTGAGGAAACAAACAAACTCAGAGCGAAGCTTGGTCTGAAGCCCCTGGAGCTGAATGAGAACAAGAAGGAGCTTGGAACCAAAGAGGAGCCAATGGTTGCTGAGACCATCAACCCCGTGCTCATCCAGCAGCAGAAAGAGATGAGAGAGAAGCTTGCAGCTATGAAAGAAAAACGCAAATTAAACCAGAAATTGGGAAAAGTCAAAACTTTAGCTGAGGATGACTGGCTGGATGACACAGCTGCCTGGGTGGAGAAAAGCCGGAAACTGGCGAAAGAGAAAGAAATGGCGGAGAAAAGAGCCAAACTTCTGGAAGAGATGGATGAAGAGTTTGGTGTCAGCAGTCTGGTAGAGGAGGAATTTGCACAAATCAAACAGGATGCATACACATCTCGAAATCTAAAGGGACTCAAAGTGCAGCACAAGGTGGAATCTTTCAGTGAGGGCCAGACTGTCATCTTGACCCTGCAAGACAAAGGTGTACTGGAAGAAGAGGAAGATGTGCTTGTAAATGTGGGGCTGGTGGACAAGGAAAAAGCCGAAAAGAATGTGGAGTTGAAAAAGAAAAAGCCTGATTATAAGCCTTACGAAGAAGAGGAGAGTGTTGATGACATGGTTACGTTTAAGCCACGCTCTGTACTGTCAAAGTATGATGAGGAAATTGAGGGTGAGAAGAAAAAGAGCTTCCGGTTGAATGCAGGGGGCTTTGCTGATGGAGAACGAGAGCGGGAGCTCCAGGCCATGAGAGAAATGCTTCGAAATCAGGCCCAGTCCTTGGAAATGCCTGCTCTCACTATTGCGTCAGAGTATTACACGCCTCAGGAAATGGTGGGCTTTAAAAAGACAAAACGCAGAGTGAAGAAGATCAGGAAGAAGGAGAAGCCATCATTTGCAGATGACCTTCTACTTGATGACACCCGCAGTTCCGACTTTGGCTCCAGGACACGAGGTCGAGGCCGCAGAGAGGCAGATAATGATGATGATGATGATGTTGAAGAAGCAAAGGAAGAGGAGAAGGCGCAGACACAAGTCCCCCAGTTGTCTGATGACATCAGGATGGCAGAAATGGACATAAGTGATGATGAAGGCTTTGTCCCTCCTGAGCCAGGTGGGATTGAGGAGGATGAGGCAGAGCAGGAGCTGCAGAAGCAGCTGGAGAAACAGAGGAAACTGAGGCAAAAGCAGCTCCTTAAAGATTCTGGAGAGAAAGTTGCAGAGCAGGTTAAAAAACTTGTAAAAGATGACAATGACAATGATCCTGACAAGAGGAATAACATTGTTTTCAATGCCACCTCAGAGTTTTGCAGAACTCTGGGTGATATTCCGACCTATGGACTGTCGGGAAACAGAGAGGACCAGGAAGATGTTATGGACTTTGAACAGGAGGAAGAGAAAGATGAAGCTGGCGGTTCAGACTCGGAAATCGATGAGAATGTTGGATGGAGCACAGTTAACCTGGATGAGGAGCAAAAACAACCTGATTTTGCCACAGCCTCTGCCACCATTTTGGACGAGGAGCCCATTGTCAACTCCGGCCTTGCCGCTGCCCTGCTGCTGTGTAAAAATAAAGGTCTGTTGGACACTCAATTGCAGAAGATAGCACGTGTCAAAGCACCCAAGGGCGCCCTGCCGAATGATAACTACTGCATTGAGGACAAGATGGGCTTTGATGACAAGTACAGTCGCAGAGAGGAATACAGAGGCTTCACCCAAGACTTCAAGGAGAAGGATGGCTACAAGCCCGATGTCAAGATCGAGTACGTAGATGAGTCTGGGCGGAAACTCACTCCAAAAGAAGCTTTCAGACAGCTCTCCCACCGATTCCATGGAAAAGGCTCTGGAAAAATGAAGACAGAGCGAAGGATGAAAAAGTTAGAGGAAGAGGCACTGCTGAAGAAGATGAGCAGCAGTGATACGCCTCTGGGAACTGTGGCTTTGCTTCAAGAGAAACAGAAATCCCAGAAAACACCATATATTGTGCTAAGTGGGAGTGGGAAGAGTATGAATGCAAACACCATTACTAAATAGTACAAGGGAGAAAGTATATCATGTTGAACAACATTCACATGCATAGATTAAAAACACATTTTAATTCATACCTAAAATTTAATGTCCTAGTTCATAGAAGCTTCATTGTTGTATTAAAGGATTGTTCAATAAATTCAGCGCTATCGATAACAAAATTCCTGTGTTCTGAAATTTACATGGCCACAATATTAATTCAGACAGTGAGCATTGTAAAAAAAAAAAATTGTACCTTAGGCTGCTCCCTTGTAGTCTCCCAAGATGACCATTGTTAAAAAAAAAAAAGCTTTAAAAACAACATTAAATTGTTGATGTAATGAGTATTGTAGGTTCTTTACCTTACTTTATAAAGCACATTGCGACTACTGTTAAGGTGAACTGGTGCTATATTAAAAAATAAATTTTTGGTCATTGCGCAGTATCCATTTAAAATGTGTTTTAGTTTTATGAAAGCTGTTGAAACAGGGCCAGTATATGTGAACGGGCAGATGAAATTTCAGTGTTTACAATGGAACTAACATGACAGGAAATAATGCAGAAGATGTAAACACGAGAATGTATTGTGGACACACACTGAACATTTTCTGAATACCTTAAATATCTTCTTCTTTCGGCTGCTACCATTAGGGGTCACTGCAGCGGATCATTTATGAATCCGCATATTTGATTTGGCAAAGTTTTTACGCCGGATGCCCTTCCTGACGCAACCCTCACCATTTACCCGGGCTTGGGAGCGACACTAGGAGTACACTGGCTTGTGGGCCCCTGTGGCTGGTTTTTCTGAATACCTTGAATATATACATTCCAATTCTGTTTATCTCAACTCTTATATGTTAATACATAATCTATAATTTCTTGCATAAAATGGGCTTAAAGACAGGATTTGTATGCAACAATGTAGTTTTGACTCTTAGAAATTAATGCAGTGACCAGGAAAATGTATGCATCATTTATACACCAGTGTTTATTGACAGTAAACCATTCCAATACAGGTTTTCCATCAGGTGGAAGTCTTGGGGGGATGATTTCTTGTAGGGAATATCTAAATAATTAAAATATAACAAAACATACAATGCTGTCCAAAAGTATTGAGCCACACCTCATTATAGTTGGCTTCCAAGGAGCCAGACAGTTTTAGTAAAGTTATAAAGTGGTCTTGAACACTAGTTCTCCACGTTTACTGAAGGTCTTTCAAGGTTTTTCTTTGGAGATTTGCCACGTCTTTTAAAACTGATTGAACCAGACAAATGGAGGAAAGAAGAAACGATGGCAGGCCTAAAAGAACTATCTATAGCAGATGAAAATGATCTCAAAATTTTGTCCTTGGGAAACAGAAAAAATTCAGCAAACAACTGAGATGACCTGAGAGGTGTGTCTGGTACTTCACTTGAAGCCTCATCAGAAATGGTCTCAGTGGAAGAGTGGCTATCAAGAAGCCATTCTTAAGGAAGAGAAAAGGCTGAGGTATGCAAAATTACACAACGCCTGGGCTAAAAATAAAGTGACAACAGGTCTTATGGAGTCTACTTAAAGAAATGACAAGAACGCTTTCTTAAGAGAGTTCAGGCTGCTGAATGATACAAGTGGTCATACAAACACTGACTTTCAGTCAATTGTTCAAACCATTTTTCCTCATACTTTGATTCCATTTGTGTTTGTACATATTTAAATAAATAAATTACACTGAATTCACATCTTACTAACAAAATATAAAGAAATGAGGGGTGGCTTGAGATATTTGCATAGTACTGTACAAAGCTAAACTATATTGCATTGTGTCGTCTGATTGGGGTTTTCTCTCTAATACTGTAGGGTCTTTACAGAGTAAAGCAGCTTGAGGCAACTTTTGTTGTGAATTAACACTATACAAATAAAATCGAATTCAATGTGACTGTTAAACATTTTGCATTTTAACTTTTTTCATGCACCTTTTAGGATGAGCAAATACCTTCTTCAAATCATGATGAGAATAAATATGGACATTAAGGGTGTTTTCTTTACATAGCTATAACCTGCTACCCTTTTATTTGTTTTTCTTAGTTTTCTGCTCAGTCACAAACATAAGATTTTAGTTCAGTTTTAGTGTTTGTCAGTTTGGTCAAAATTTGTTAGGACAGCCTGTCTCATGAGGCTTTGCTGCATCTCTTTACTGAGACTCAGAATGTCTTCATGACCGAGAGTAATCTGCCTTCACAAAGTGATGTATTTTAATTTGTAATCTGAACACCTTAAATCCTCCCATGCAAATACCATCCATATTATTAAAATTAAGAAAACTAACACTGAAACTGATAAAAACTAAATTTTAAAAAGGAAACTAAATTGAAATGGGCAAACCCGGTCTGGAAAATAAAAATGTACCTTTTGGCTGCTCCCTAATTGAAACTATACTGAATTGAAAACAACAGCTCAAAAAGAAATCAAAAAGGAGCTAACTGGGAATTATAAAACTATAATGATTCTGGTAAGGAATGTTTACACGTTTGCCCCTTCTGTTAAAATTAAAGTTAATGTTGATAATGTCAAACATAAGTGCCCAGAGTTGTCGAGAATTGTTTTGACTTTGGCGGAACTGTAGTTGACGCTTGAGGTGCTGGTCGAACCCTATTGTGTTGCACAACCTGTAGCAAAGTGGCGTTAGCACGGCTAAAACTAGCGGGCTAACGCAGCGTCGGCCGACACGGCATGCTCACAGACAGGTAAGCGCTGCAGCCGCGATATTACAGTACGTTATGCAACGGATGAGTAAAGACTGAAAGAGATGCCCCGTTTAAAACGATGATTAGTATCGTCGGCGACGTGTCAGCTTCATCTAAAGCTTCCTGCTGTTTAGCTAACTGCGGGCTTAGTGAGAGCGGACTCAGTTTTAAGTAGCTTTGATGTGGAATTGGCATCTTGTTCCTCGGTGTAGGTTAGCTGTCAGCGTCCAGCCTGTGTTAACTTGACACTTTCTGTGTAATTCGAGGAGAAGAACTGGGCTGTTGAGCTGTGAGCTGTTTTCAAAATGTTTAACCTTTTAAACGCAGTAAACGACAGCAAAACAGATTATTGGAGTCATGTCAGCGTCCCCCAGCTTGTTTTGTTTTCATCTGAAGATGCAAAGCTAGAAGCTCGAATGCAAGCTGAAAACTTTGACAGAAACAGAGAATCAGTTTTATTTCATAATTAGGTGGTTTATTTTTTACAGTGGTAATATTTGTCATAGTAAAAACATTTGACAAGTGTGGTGATGCAGGATTAAGTTTGGTGGCTCAGTATAACATAAACCTAAGTGATTCAGCCAGTGTTGGTATGTTTATATGTAACCTAAAAATAAAAATGGAATGAACTGTGCAGGTTACTGGCTTGACATCTAGCATGTAAAGGCCAAATATACTATATATGAATGCAACTTTTTCAACTGTAGTGATAAGTAAATATAACAAGGATAAAGGAGGGTTAACTTTATTCCTGTGGTCTCATGTGTCAGCCTTTATGTACTGCTGTATTGTCTTTTATGTCACTTTTGTTTCAGCTGTTTTTCTTAACATGCGTCAGGTAAAAGCAGCCTTTAGAAAAGTGCATGTCCTGCAGAGCGTTTCAAAATGTTGAATATTGTCTCACGATGTGGGACAGGGGGGACAAGGTGTAACAATGATGTGTAGTCTCACATTAAGAGGGACTTCTGGTCACCCTACGAAATACATTATGTTTTACAGTACCATGCAAAAGTCTTGAGCAACTCCAATTTCTTTATATTTTGCTTGTAAGGAGCCAGATTTTGTTTGAATTTTTTTTTTAAACTGTCTTGCACAGTAGTTCGCTTGTGTTTTTGAATGTCTTCTTGCAGTTTTTCTTTGGAGATTGGCTGCATTTTCACTTATCAGTCCAGTCCTTGTGCCTGACTGTTTTCAGAGGAATGTTAACAGTGGCCTATGAATCATTCGAGAATAAAAAGGCACCTAACACAAGGGATGAACTAGTGTTTGTCTACATGTCAGACAACTAAGTAAAGAACCAATTTTAAATTGTACTTTGAGGCACTTTGATGTAATTTGTTCCTATTTGTTTTGTTGAGTCTGAAAAATGAAAAATAAAAAAAATTGAGGAAACTGGAAAAGTGGAGCACAAAAGAAGTGGAAGGCCTATAAAAACGATCAGATGAACACTATCTGGAAGTCATGTCATTAAGAAATGCTGAAAAAATTCAGTAAAGCCCTGAGTATCTGGAATACTGTCCAGTACCATCTGGAAAATATCTGATTGGCAGCAGTTTAATTTTTCAGTATGACAATGATCACGAACACACTGCCAATCCAGTAAAAGCCTACCTGGATAGAAAAGCATACAACAGAAAACTATCAGTCATAGATTGGCCTCCTCAATGCCTGGACTTCAACATTATTGAAGCAGTGTAGGGTCATCTTGACAGAGAATGGAAAAAAAGGCAGCCGACATCCAAAGAAGAGCTTTGGAATGTGTTTC
Source organism: Etroplus canarensis (assembly GCA_015106775.1). Taxonomy (NCBI): domain Eukaryota; kingdom Metazoa; phylum Chordata; class Actinopteri; order Cichliformes; family Cichlidae; genus Etroplus; species Etroplus canarensis. The sequence continues at coordinate 38,612 of VUQH01008760.1, forward strand.
AGGAAGCCTGGAGAACTCTTCCTGATGACTAAAGAAATGACAAGAGAGCTTGCCTAAGAGTTCAGGCTGTGTTGAAGAATAAAGGTGGTCATATCAAATATTGACTTTAAAGCTCATTGTTGTTCAAACTGTCTTTGCCCTATGTACTGTAGTTACATATATGTTTGTACGTCTTTCAGTAAATTGCTGCACTTTTTCCATTTTCTGAGTAATGTATAAAGAATTGAGGGGTGACTTAAGACTTTTACACAGTACTGTGTAGAGCCAAAGATTAGATTTTGCCATTATAGGATGATACAGAACTTTAAAATGTTGTTAAAATGGGTAGTCATTTGCTCTCCAATTATGCTTGTGCATGCACATCATGTATCAAATGTTATACAAACTGTACAGTAATGTGTCCTACAGTAAGATCTGCTGTAAATGTTTTTCTCTTTGCAGTCTTTAACATCACTCAGTGAAACCACAGGCTGTTGTGATGTCGGAGCCGAAGTCCCCTACTCCAACCCCTAGAGACACATACAAGGGTTGGCTCTTTAAATGGACAAATTACATAAAAGGTTACCAAAGACGCTGGTTTGTTCTCAGCAATGGACTGTTGTCTTATTATAGGTAAGTTAAATGAAGAATGCTGAAGCTGTAACGATTTGTAAAATAAAATGGTCTGTTGAACAAAATAGTGATTTGGAAACTAGGTTTTGACTGTTATCCCTGTTTGTGTCTTCAGAACTCAGGCAGAGATGGGTCACACGTGCCGAGGCACTATCAACTTGGCCACAGCCAACATTGCTGTGGAGGACTCATGCAATTTTGTCATTTCCAATGGAGGAGCACAGACCTATCACTTGAAGGCCAGCTCTGAAGTAGAGCGCCAGCGATGGATCACTGCTCTGGAACTTGCAAAAGCAAAGGCTGTTCGAATGCAGGCTGAATCTGGTGAGAGGGACTCGGTGCCTGAAGAATACAGGAGAACTCCATAGAGACTTTCTGTGTTTGTACTGGTTAATTTGCCTCCTTGTTTTCTCCCTCAGATGACTCAGGTGATGATTTCCCTGGAGTTCTGTCTAACTCGGGACAGGGTGGAGACTGTCGTAACACAGAAATCCAGTCCACGTTACGCACACTCAACAGCAAGGTGGAGGATCTTGCCACCTGCAACGATCTCATTGTCAAGCATGGATCTGCTCTCCAAAGGTAGTGATCAACAAAACAATATTAGGAATCTGAGAAATCAAATTTGATCATTTTTGTTGGTCTGTTGATTTATTTTATCTATTTATGTTTTTATTCTACAATCTCAGGTCTTTATCAGAACTGGAGAGCCTCCGTGTCGGAATGGACATGGGGGAAAAGATCAAGCAAGTCACAGAGAGGGCCACACTGTTCCGAATCACCTCCAATGCCATGATCAATGTAAGTCATTCAAGTGTTAATGAACGAGGAGCACACGACTCTGCTGCCAAGTGTGTTCCTGATATGTTGCTGTACTTTTTGCATGATCCCCTTAGGCATGTAGAGACTTCCTTTCCATGGCCCAGAGCCACAGTAAGCGCTGGCAGAAGGCCTTACAGACTGAAAGAGACCAGAGGATACGTCTGGAGGAGACTCTGGAGCAGCTAGCCAAACAGCACAACCACCTTGAAAGAGCCTTCCGAGGAGCAACAGTTCTCCCACCTTCATTCAGTAATCCTACTTTAGCTAACAAAGGTAAGGTTCTCTTCTTCATCAGAACTTCTGTCCTAAGACCCCTGACGTACTCATGCCTATATCGAGACCTGTTGAGCCTTTAAGTTATTCTGTCTTCCACACACTTTATTTTAGGTGGTGTTTCAGGAAAAGGTGATGCCAGTGATGAGGATGATGACAATGAGTTTTTTGATGCTATGGAAGAACCAGCAGAGTTTATTACTGTCCCTGCTGACCCCAAGTATCACAGGTACTAGTGTCATTTTATTTTTCAGTGACAATCTTTTCTAGTATTGTATTTATTTTGTTTTACAGTTGATGCTTTCTTGTTTTGCTGTTCCACAGGAGATCTGGCAGCAATGTCAGTGGGCTCAGCAGTGAGACTGGAATGGACGATCAGTCAGTAAATGTGCGTTAAGTTTGATATTTTGCAAGCGAGATCTGATTTTGTATTTACAGTACTGATTATATTGTTACCATACCAAAGCCACCTAACTCTTAAAGAGGTTTTGGTTTTCTTCCATCAGTTTGATGAACTGTCTTTGGCGTCTAACCCGGAGTCTCCACAGCCACTGGAGCTGGAGCCAGTTAGACAAAGACGAACTCGTATCCCTGACAAACCAAACTATTACCTTAATCTGTGGAGCATCATGAAGAATTGCATTGGAAAGGAGCTCTCAAAGATACCAATGCCTGTAAGAAACCTGTACACTTGTTAGCACCGGCATAATTTTTCCTCATAAAAATAATCAGAAGTCATCAGATTTCTCTCTGTGAATTTTTAGGTGAATTTTAACGAGCCCTTGTCAATGCTGCAACGTCTGTCTGAAGACCTGGAGTACTACGAACTCCTTGATAAGGCTGCCAAGTGTCATAGCTCTCTAGAGCAAATGTGTTATGTGGCAGCATTCACAGTCTCTTCCTACTCCACCACTGTCCACCGCACAGGAAAGCCCTTCAATCCTCTACTGGGAGAAACTTTTGAGCTTGATCGGCTCAGAGAGTGTGGTTATCGCTCTCTTTGTGAACAGGTACGTTAAAAAAAACTTGTGGCTAAAATACGGAAAAAATCTTCACTGTAAGACTTTTCACAGACTATAGTTGTTTTTATGTAGACCAAAACTTGATTTTTTTTTCCCTATATGTACAGGATCATTCAGGTTTTTACTGGTTTCCATTACAAAAACACTTTATTTACGTAGTATTTTCTTGCAGTCATTTTTATATGCTGAATGCACTTCAAGCATCAGTAATCACAGTGAGCACATTTGTTGTCTCTTCTCTCTCTTCATTACTCTAACCTCTTCTCAGGTGAGTCACCACCCACCTGCTGCAGCTCACCATGCCTTCTCTGAAAAGGGCTGGACCCTCAGACAGGAGATTACACTGGCCAGCAAGTTTAGAGGAAAATACCTCTCTATCATGCCTTTGGGTGAGTTTGTGTTTGTATTAGTGCAGACACAGCATGCGAGAAAAATACACCTGCTAACTGTGAGATGATCAGTGCACACCATCAGTCTTAACCTTAGTAGTGCAGGACCTAAATATATTGATGTCCTGGATAAGTTTCGTGTACTGCTGGTCGTCTATATATTGATCACTTCTGGTGTTTTCATTCACTGCCGGTCGTATACCTGGCAGTACTAGGGTTAAAATACTAGAATTCATTACTTCAGTACAGTATTTCATTTGTCACCTTAGTTCATACAATGTACGGGATAAGTTTTCATCAAATGCAACACCATTCCCTTCTCTCTGTCCAGGTTCTATTCAGTGTATATTTGATAAGAGCAACAATCACTATTCTTGGAAAAAAGTGACCACCACAGTTCACAACATTATTGTTGGAAAATTATGGATTGATCAGGTAATCCTAAAGTGTTAAAGCCAATCCATTATTGTTAAAAAAAAAAAAAAATTCAGATGTCTTCATATAATGCTTTAATTTTGTAGTAGATATTAAAAAGCAGAACATTTTCTTTCTTTATTTCTCCCTGTGCCAGTCAGGAGAGATAGATGTGGTGAACCACAAGACAGGAGATCGCTGCCACCTTAAGTTTGCTCCCTACAGTTACTTCTCCAGAGATGTACCAAGAAAGGTTCGCTTCTATTTTTCTTTTCCAGCTTCATCTTTTTTTCTTTTTTTTTTTGGCAATTTTATTTTTTCAG
>VUQH01008764.1:3180-15697 GCA_015106775.1 Etroplus canarensis
AATGCTAAATTAAAAAAAAAAAAATCACTTAGATAAGTATTCACAGCCTTTGCTCAATACTTTGTTGATGCACCTTTGGCAGCAATTACAGCCTCAAGTCTTCTTAAATATATTGCCACAAGCTTGGTACACCAATCTTTAGGCAGTTTCGTCCATTCCTCTTTGCAGAACCTGTCAAGCTCCATCAGGTTGCATGGGTAGTGTTGGTGCAAAGCCATTTTCAGATCTTTGCAGAGATGTTCAGTCAGATTCAAGTCTGGGTTCTGGCTGGGCCACTCAAGGACATTCACAGAGTTGTCCTGAAGCCACTCCTTTGTTATCTTGGCTGTATGCTTGGTGTCGTCGTCCTGCTGAAGGATGAACCGTCACCCCAGTCTGAGGTCAAAGGCGCTTTGGAGCAGTTTTCATCCAGGATGTCTCTGTACATTGTTGCTTTCATCTTTCCCTCTATCCTGACTAGTCTCCTAGTTGCTGTTGCTGAAACACATCCCCATGCTGCCACCACCATGCTTCACTGTAGGGATGGTATTGGCCAGGTGATGAGCAGTGCCTGGTTTCCTCCAAACATAATGTCTGGCAATCACACCAAAGAGACCAGAGAGTCTTTCTCTCATCAGACCAGGGAATTTTGTTTCTCATGGTTTGAGAGTCCTTCAGGTGCCTTTTGGCAAACTCAGGGCAGACTGCCATGCGCCTTTTACTAAGGAGTGGCTTCCATCTGGCTACGCTACCATACAGGCCTGACTAGTGGATTGTTGCAGAGGTGGTTGTCACCTCCCTGACCAAGACCCTGCTCCCCCGATTGCTCAGTTTAGACGGCCGACCAGCTCTAGGAAGAGTCCTGGTGGTTCCAAACTTCTTCCATTTACGTATAATGGAGGCCACTGTGCTCACTGAGACCTTCAAAGCAGTAGACATTTCTCTGCACCCTTCCCCAGATTTGTGCCTCCAGACAATCCTGTATCGGAGGCTTACATACAATTCCTTTAACTTCTTGCTTGGTTTGTGCTCTGACATGCACTGTCAACTGTGGGACATTATTTAGACAGGTGTGTGCCTTTCCAAATCATGTCTAATCAACTGAATTCACCACAGGTGGACTCCAATTAAGCTGTAAAACATCTAAAGGATAATTAGTAGAAAAAGGATGCACCCAAGCTCAATTTTGAGCTTCATGGCAAAGGCTGTGAATACATAGGTACATGTGATTTGTTGATTTTTTAGTTTTAATACATTTGCAAACATTTCAAAAGAACTGTTTTCACATTGTCATTACGGGATGTTGTGTTTTGGATTTTGAGCGAAAGAATAAATTTAATCTGTTTTGGAACAAGGCTGTAAGACAACAAAATGTGGAAAAAGTGAAGCGCTGTGAATACTTTCATACGCTGCACTGTATGAATCACAGCCGTTTTCTATAGAAATGCTTGTAGAGAGCTGCAAACTGGGATAAGAATAGCCTAACCTGCTAGACGGTTTGTTACGCAAAACCATTTTTTTTCTTTTCGTCTTGAAGTGAACATGATTTATTAAAACATTCTGGTTAATGCTAATTATAAACATCACACAATTTTCTTATGAAAGAAACCAATAAACTTGCATTAAAGCAGAGAAGCTGCCTTTAAAATGCTAAAAGTCTTTAGTCAGTGACTTACCTGCTGCTCAGGCTGCAACTGGGTTGATCTGCTTCAGACTGCAGATTTTCTTCCACCTGATATCCTGTCAAAGAGCTTCAGTTGAGGTTTTTTTCTTATCAACTGCAAACCAAACAGATATGAGAGAAAACAGAAGTTCAGTTCTTTGAAGGTCACAACTATCAAGATGATCTCTCGATTTTAATCCACTCCTGATTAACAGCTGAACTTCTGAAAACTCATCTTCACTTCTGAGTGTTTGAGGTGATGTTAATGTTTCAATTTCCTCCAGTTATTTTCTTAAACTAATAAATAAGGTCATACCAAAAATGACTGTCCTGCACTTGTCTGTGAAACTACAAACTGATGCATTTAAGCAGCACTGTCAGGAGGACACTGGATACTTCAGGGCTGGCGCTTCAGGTTTTTTCTTTGTCAGTATTCATTATTCATGTGCTCCTCTTACGTGTGACCTGTCATTTTATCTGCACACACACACACAGTGTGCCATTTACAAAGCTTAGCAGTAGCTACCATTGAATGTGGAGCACACTGACATTTAAACTTTTGAAAAACAGGATGATTTGTGGTTTTGTGGTATTTGTAGCCCACTGCAAGCTGGCCCACAAACACCCACAGTCTTTCCTAAAACTTTCACTTTGTGCAGAATACCTGTAAAATCTTTTTAAACACTTTAAATTTATGAGAGCTCATCAATGCTCAAGTAAAGTTGGGGGTTTTTTTATGCAGTGAGCCATACACGTAAAGTTTATACAGCACAGTGCAAAAGCTTTATGTACTCCTTAGGTTCAGATTCTCATTAATATATAATAAAACTGTTTGAATCTATTTTCAGTCTCCATCATGATAATAACCTCAAACATACATCCAGTGTCATAAAGACAATCTTCGGCCAAAACCCACTGAAATACTGTTGCAGATTCTCCAGATTCTTTAAATAGTTGCTTCCAAGTGCTTTGCAAAACTGTCTCTGAATACACCCTGAATTTGTGCTGTTTAAAATGCAATATAAAGCTTAAACCACTTAATATTAATTGATACATATTTGTGACATGTGAAAGCAACCTTGCTCTTTTTTCTAATAACTACAACTTTTGCACACTTCTGTTTTTCTTCCATTTCCGTGCACAGGGGAAAACACAAGTTCTCACATCTTCTCCGGTCACCTGTTCGTGAGGTTTTAATAAAGGTCAGAATGTTTTTTTGAGAACTCAAGTGTTCCATTATTCTGACACGTTCACTTCCTGCTAAAGACACTTCTTCAAAAGGCATTAATCTGATAGCATGGCATGAGCTCAGCAATCATAAATAAAGAATTTAGCATCACCCTGAGGGATTTTAAAGAGTGAATTGTACAGTTTCCAGTTACAAGCATCATAAGACCCAGTTTCGGTTATCGGGAAGTGAAGTTTCACTATAGATGTTGCTTGTAAAAATTAACAAGTTCTCAGTTGATATAAAAGGTGAGAAGAGGGAAACTAAGCTGATGAGCTCCACATAAAGTTTTGCCATTAGATTCAGTGGTGTGCTGCCGCTCAAGGTAATGCATCAAACCACATGGTTCGTTGTGCTTTCTGGGTTTTGTGCATGAACAGTGTTGGTGCAAAAGAGCAGTGTCTATTCCATCTTGATGCACCATTGTGAATACCTGTGTTTACATAAAGAGGACTGAGATGCTCTATAATGAGTGGTCAAGGTGTCAAAGTAGTGGTTGGCGATCTAACAAGAAAACAGCTCTGAAATTGTGCAAAATAACAAACAAGAACATCTGAAAAAATAAGGAAGCGGCAACCTCTAGTCAAGACAAGCTTTATTTGGCGTCAAGTAATAATGGAACGATCTTATTTGGTTGATTTGCATGTTATGGCACTTCTTATATTTGCCTTGTTACCATGGCTTTGCCCACATAAACCTACCTAACAACCGTAACTGCTCCCCAGTGTGGGTAATCTATAGAAGCAGACTTTTTACTCTTAGATCTTTAAGAAATGCATTCCAGCCACAGTAAGCTCTAGACTGCTCAAACACAGCGCGCATTGTTTGATGTGGGTGTTATGGTTTTACCATAGTTAACACTGCTCATACTCAGTATATCATTAGCTGTTTGAGAAGAAGTAGCTCTTCATTGTTCCCATTACCGACATCCTCTCCTTTTAACCCACACTAAGTACTAAGAGTAGTGGAGCAACAGCTCTATGACTGTGCCTTAGTCCAGAGAATTTTGAGAGTTAAAAAGTGTATGACTTATGAAGTGATACACAGCAGCTGTTAAGCTGTTGACCAGAGCTTCATTTGTGGTTTTATATCAAAAAATTGTTTTGGGCAATCGTGACATGAACTGAATTTGTTGTGAAACTATATCTGTGTACATGTATTTATGAAAACTGGTGTCACATAGCACCAACAGCAGAGAATAACGACGATTCAAATAAATACATAGCTTTATGTTCTTATAAAAATCTCCAGTCTAACATGGACGATGCTCTGTGAACAATCATTGGTTTGTGGCAGGCACTTCTACTATAGTCGCAAGATTTTAATAATTTAGCCGGCTCAGGAACATTGGTGCCATTAGTAATCAGACCCCCTTTCTCTTTTTGAGCTAGCTTCAACTTTAGTAAATGCAAAACACAAACAAGTCTTTTAGACCACATTCTATTTCAAGGACGTTTTGATCTTAACAGCTCCATATTGAATGTATAAATGTCTTCATAAGCAGGCTGTGTGCGCCCACTGTGATTGCTCCTCGACTTAAAGTTTACACTTGATCCATATGTTATAGTCAACCTATTTGCAAACCAATCACCAATAAAAACTACACCAACAGAAATATTTCAAAGAGTTTCGGTCAGGATTAGAGTGTACTAAGGTAGAAACCACACGGTAAGAGCCAGAAACCACAAACTTGTCTCAGTGCTTGTCCTGCTGCTTCTGACTCTGCTGACCGCAACATGTTATTAGTATGACAGCGAATAGAGCACATCATCAGGATTTAAGTTGCAGTTCAAATAATATTTATTAAACAGATTCCAGTTTTGACGCTTTTGTATACACAAAAGTTAGTCATAGAGTTCCACAGGGTTCTGTGGTAGGACCGATACTTTTCATCGTATCCATGCTTCCTTTAGGGAGTATTATCAGAAAACTCAGCATACATTTCCATTCCTATCTTCACCATACACGGTATTTATGTATAAAACAGGAGGAAACTTCATTTCATCAAATTTAAGGACATCTTAAAGGCATAAATGTCTGGATGATGCGTAATATTCTACTTTAAATTGATTCAGACAGAACTAATTGTATTATACTGACACTGTGTATAGGCAGAGACTATGTAAATATCCAGTATAATTATCGTGGCACTGACAAAAACACAGGAGGCAGAGCTGGAAGAGGCAGAATTGACAATGCTGAGATTTTGGTTGAGAGGGACCAGGATGGACAAGGAGGGACAGCTCAGGTTGATCAGTTTGGAGAAAACACAAGAGAGGCGAGGATAGGATGGTCTGCACATGTGCAGAGCAGGGAAAGAGGATGTATTGTAACTACTAGGCAGGAGGAAAAGAGAGAGACTACAGAGAAGGCTCATGGATGTAGTGAAGGAGGACAAGCAGAGGGCTGGTGTGACAGAAGAGGATGTAAGGGACAGAGTGAGATGGAGGCAGATGATCCTCAGGGAGCAGCTGAAAGAAGAAGTATTGTCTTGGCTTTAAGAACTTCCACTCTGAGGAACCTTGGAACATTTTTTAAATCCCAAAATGTGATTAAACCAAGTCTTTAGTAGTGCCTTCTTTCACCGGCATAACAATATCAGCTGAGCTTGTTGATGACCTCCCATGACGCACTGGGCACCTCTTTTTTACTTCCATTTCTTTCACATCCATTATGCTCCTTGATCCTATTGTATGTCATTTTGTGCATTCTCTCTCTCTCTCTCTCTCTCTCTCTCTCTCTCTCTCTCTCTCTCTCTCTCTCTCTCTCTCTCTCTCTCCCCCACACACACCTTTCTGCACCTTCCTTCAGGTGTCTGATTAATATCCTGCCAACCTTCCCTGTGTTTATGGTTTCAAAGTCTTTGTCTTTTCATTCTTTACTCCACACCAACTGGCCGAGTTAGATGAACTGGCCTTACTATGTACAGTGCCTGGAGATGCCCTTTGGTATGATTTGATCCTATAAAATAAACTAATTAAATGCAGTCGAAGCATAGTTGAAGCAAATTTCATTAACCCAGTAGTGTCCCAGTAAGTCATAATGGTGAAACAGGATCATGTACTTAAAGGGGAAACGTTACAGTAAGATAGATGTCTGCCATGAGGAAGAATACTGACTTCAATCAGGATTTTTCTGCTCTTGTGAAAATAACACATTTAAGGTCATAAGCTGTCACTGGGCCTTTAGAATCAAATTTGATGTCATGAGATTAAAAACACTGGTTAAAGACATACTGGACAGTCCACAGACTTTCCCAGCTGATGGGACATTTCAGTGACTCAATTCAGTTGGCCACTTAATGTGATAAGCTCAGTAACGGTGGGAAAAAAACACATTTTGAAAAAAAACCCAAAAAAAAACAGAGCTTCTAATCACCTTAACAAATAGCTTACTTATCTCATTTTTTGGAGACTGTCTCAGCTGCCTTTTAACCATTCATTGCGGTTAAGTGTACACACTCTCTTTATATCTTTCCTCTTCTGACTTTTGGACTTCCCCTACGCTGGTCCAAGAACAAAGTGAAAAAGATGACACTCTTTGATCTTTTTCTCTCTTTCCCCTCACTTTTTTTCCTACCTTTGCTTCACTAAAACAAAAGCAAGAAAACAACCACAAACTGCGCACAAGTGCACACTAAATATACAAACCACATCCTAACCCCCTTCTCTTCCCGGAAAGATACGTTAGTTTCCAATAAGAAAACACTATCCAGCAAATCTGTTCTTCCTTTCTTACACTGCTTTTTTTCTTCTTACTATTGGTACAAAGGTTTCTGAGAACATAGCCTTGAATAAGTGGCAGATGAGCTAGTATCAACCCTGGTACAATCTAATACTAAAAGTTTGAGTAACTTGTTTCATTCATTCCTGTACATGTAATGATCATAACTGGAGGTTACTGCAAGTAATCAACCAGACAGGGGAAGTAAAGGTGTTTTTTGAAGCTCTCCTTCTATGAAGAGCTAATATTAGAGCAGGTATCATTTGTTGGACCCTAGTCCCATTTAATGTAAGTGATTTCACAGAAACGTGTCCAGTTAGCTGCATATATTTTCCATGGTGCATGGCACTGCAGAGTCCATGTATTTTTACATTTTCAGCTAGTTGGAAATAAAACGGTTGGTTTGACTGTGCAGCTTGAACTCGTAACCGAGAGGGCTGAAGGTGGAAGAAACCAGCATCGCACATAGCAGCATGTGGGAGTTAGAAGCAGGTCCTGGAACAGCAGCCGCAGCAGTATGACTGATCAACGTGAAGAGGTGACATACAATGCTGCTGACAGATTGAAATGTGGGTATATGAGCCTTAAATTTAGCTGTTTGATTAAATGTGTTGTTGCTGTTGCATGTCAGCAAGCCCCAGCAAGCTGCTTGTTGGTCTGTTGACTATTGTTTATTAGCCAAATTTCCTTTTAAAAACTCATCAAGTGCAGGTCTCTCTCTTTGTCTCTCTCCTCATTGTTCTATGTTCTATGTATGTCACCTTCCCCCACACACACCTACCACATCCTCCCACGCCTGTGTTCCTGTGCCTCTTTTCGTGTACCTCTACAAGTCAGTAATTAAAAAAAGACCTTAGATGTTAGATGTTAAATCTTGTACTGGAAGGAGTCTTTCAGTTTAAAGCTCCCACAGTACAGCCCTTGTCTCTAAATATATTTCTGTCTGCATTAATCTGGCTATTCTAAAATGTGTTATAAAAGTGTCCCTGTAGAGTAGTGGTTTAGACATTTGCCCTTCAAAAGAAAGGTCCCTGGTTCAACTCTAGGTGGGGACACAAGCCCCTCTCACCATGTAGGGTTGCCTCAGGAAGGACATTTGATGTTACCACTGTGAAATAATCTGCCATGGGGAGAATGCAAGGGAGCAGCCAAAGGCACATTCATTTGTGTTATAGTGTGTTGAGTATTCATTATAATCAGGTTAAAAGGCTGTTTTCACATTTATATGATGAGCAATGCAGTGAAAGCGCCAGTAAAAAGATAGGACTTCGCTAACAATTTCATCAGCTGAGCAATTTTAGTAACCAGACATGTGTTTCCTTTTTATCTCCAGGGTGACAGATATCACCTTCATCTCACACACACAAACTCTAACCAACTATTTCTAATCTTTCATTCAGAATAGACAACTTTATCATCCTCACTATCACGATAATGACTTCTACTACACTGCCTTGCCTCACCACAGGCACATTCATTCATGCTGAAAGTTACGTTTGCTCTATGTTAGAAAATGGCTATTTAAACTAAATAAAAGCAAATGAAAACCTACCAGTCCAGTGTTGTTCAGTGTTCCTTAATTTCCATGTCTGTAGAGTCATTGTATTGAAAACATTTCTTTGCTCTCCAAAATCACCATCTGACAAGAGCTTATGTGACTTTTGGAAAGAAAATTCTGAGAAAAGAAAAAAATGCTGTGGTGGTGTGGTTTCCCCTATGGTAGTAACTTGGTGACTGTGTTTCAAGAAACAACATGGTGGAAACCCCTTTTTCTGTGTCTGCTTGCCTTGTTACTTTCCATTCCCCATTTGTACGAAGTAGTGCTTATTTGTTAGCTCTAAAATTGCTTAAGTATTACTATCACTTAGTTACTGTACCAGTGAAAGGACGCTGTTTTGCAGTACTCCTAAGCACAGACAGAGAGATTTTAACTGTCATCCATCTGTTTTGTTTGACTTTGCTCCTCTTTCTTTCGGTTGCTCCCTTTAGAGGTCAGTCCCTCCAACATATTTATTTCTAATTCTGTCCATCCTGGTCACTCCCAGAAAAAAATCTCAGCATTTTCAACTCTGCCACGTCCAGCTCTGTCTCCTGTCTTTTAGCCAGTGCCACTGTCTCGAAACCATACATCAAAGTAGGTCTCATGACTATCACTCTTGCTGCTATCCCTCTGTGACTCATCTCCATCCAATCCATCCTACCTGTACTCTCTTCTTCACCTCTCTTGTGTGCTGTTTGTTGCTTTGGATAGCTGACCCCAGGTATTTAATCTCATCCACCTTAACTACCCACCTGCTTCTCTCTCACTTATTCACATGTGTTCTGTCATACTTCTAATGGCATCCATTCCTCTTCTCTCCAGTGCATACCTCCACCTCTCCAGGCTCTCTTCCACCTCCTCCCTACTCTCACTTCAGATCATAAAATCATCTGTGAACGTCATAGTCCACAGAGACTCCTGCCTGACCTCATCTGTCAACCTGTCTATCCCCACTGCAAACAAGAAGGGCCCTCAGAGCTAATCCCTGATGTAATCCCACCCCACCTTGAACCCATCTGCCACTCCTACTGCATACCCCACTACTGTCTCACTGTCCTCATACATGTCCTGCACCACTTTCACAAACTTCTCTGCCACTCCTGACTTCCTCATACAATTGCACGGTTCCTCTCTCGTCCCCCTATCATATGCTTTCTCTAGATGCACTTCTCCATCAGCCCTCTCAAAATAAAAGTCACATGTTGTACTCTCTCTCAGCATGAAGTCAAACTGCTGCTTGCCTCTTCTTAACCCAGCTTCAACAACTCTTTCCCATATGTTCATGGTATGGTTGCTAATTTAAATGATAATATCACAATTTATATAAGTAGTTGAAAAATATGCCTTCCTATTGAGAGTTTGATGGAAAGACTTAGGTCTCTTATGTCTACATAGGAAATAGGAAGGTTAGCTTGGCACAGCATAAAAAATGCAAACAGGAGAGCCTGGCTTTGTCTAAATGTGAAGCGTAAAAATATCTATATCTCTTCTTTTCTGGCTTTTGCATAGATTACACGCAGTGCTGGTTTTACTGTAACCATATCAAATTTTCCCTCACTGAGAAATGTAACAGATTACTGTTACAAGTTTAGAAGGTTTTGTGCAAGTTCTTCTATTTCTGCTTTACTATTTCATGAAAAATACTGGCACTTTTTTAATTTCATGGCAGCAACATGTCTCCAGAAAGTCATTACAGGGCCACGTTTACCACTGTGTAGCATCCCCTCTTCTTTTAACAATAGCCTGTAACCATGGGAATTTAGAAGATCATCTGTTGGCCCTTTGGGAGAGGAATGCTGTCTCGTTCTTGTCTGATATAAGATTCTAGTTGCTCAACACTCCTGGGTCTTCTTTGTGATATGATACATTTCATGATGCACCAAATGTTTTCAGTTGGTGAAAGGTCTGGACAATAGGCAGGCCAGTCCAGCACCCAAACTGTTCCACCACGATGCTGTACTGTTGTAATAGCTGCAATATGTGGTTTAGCATTGTCTTGTTGAAATATGGAAGGTCATCCCTGAAAAAAGACATCATCTGGATGGGAGTACATGTTGCTCTAAAATCTGCATGGACTTTCTAGATATGCAAGTTGCCAGTATTCATAGGCACTCCTGCGCCCCCATACCATCAGAGATGCAGGCTTTGGAACTGAGTGCTGATAAAAAGCCAGATGGTCCATCTCCTCTGTCTATGATTTCCAAAAAGAATTTTAAATTTTAGTTTTATAGTACAGTTTTCCACTTTGCCTCAGTCCATTTTAAATGAGCTTTGGCCAGGAGACAATGACAGCATTTCTGCGTCATTTTCACAAATGTCTTCTTCTTTTCAAGACAGAACTTTACCTTGAATTTGTGGATAGCACAGCCAACTGTGTTTACAGACAATGTTTTCTAGAAGTATTCCTGAGCCCATGCAGTGATTTCAATGACAGAATCAGGTCTGCTTGCGATGAAGTGGTCCTTGAGGACCTGAATATCACCAGCATCCAATACTGGTATTTAGCTGTGTCCCATGCACACAGAGCTGTCTCCAATTTTTTTTAATGATATTATGTACTGTAGGTGATGGGATATTAAAAGTCTTTGCAGTTTTTTCATTGAGGAACATTATTCTGAAATTCCTCAACAATATGTAGACACAGTTTCTTGCAGACTGCTGAACCTCTGCCCATCTTTTATTTTGAAAAACTCTGCCTCTCTAATGTGCTCTTTCACATTAACTGGCCTATTGCCAATTAATCTAATTAGTTGCCACATGTGCCTCCAGCTGTTTCTTTGTAGTACCGCTTACTTTTCAAGCCTTTGTTGCCCTTGTCCTGACTTTTCTGAGACGTGTTGCTGCCATCAAATTCAAGATGAGCTAGTATTTTTCATGAAAATAAAATGCCTTTCTTTCAGTATTTGGTATATTTTCTATGTTCTTTTGTGAATAAAATATCGGTTTATGAAATTTGCAAAGCATTGCATTGTGTTTTTATTTATATTTTATGTAGTCTCCTGACCGTTTTGGAACTCAAGAGCTTGTCATAGTGGATAAATCCACATTTGGCAAGAGTTTCTACACCAAATGCCCTCCCTAACTCAGGTTGTGTTCCCACCTGATCTTGAATCAGGGACCTTTTGCTTGCAAGGTGAATGTATGATCACTACATTACGGAGACACTTCTAAGCACAAACGTGCTAACAAAAAGTTAATTGCATCTAATTTTTTTATTCATATAAAAACCAATGTATATAACATACACACACACAATATTCTTGATCTAAAAACACACAATGAGAACTTTTCATGTTTTTACTGAAATATCCCCAGTGTTGATTGTCATATAAATGAACCCTTAGATTTAATAAGAAGCAATTTCAACCATATTCAACCTTAAAGAACGGCTCCAGCTCAACAGCATACATGAATGTTTTATGTGAACCATAGATTGTAAGTCCTGAATACCTTAAACCTGCAGTCTCTCCAGTTGTATAGAACTCTATGGCAATAGAGAAATAAATATATAAAATCCCCTGTGGTCTCAGTAAAATCTTCCTGATATGATCTCAATTGCTAGTTTCAAAAAGCATGACAAAGCAGGGTACTGGGGCCTAACTTGTTATTATCATGTTGCTTCATCTATGAGTGTTCAGTGTTTCTCAGTTTCTCAGTGAAATTTGCCTCTTTACAGTGACTTGCAATAGTGTTTATAACCCTTGAACTTTTCCACATTTTATTACAGGCAGAAATGTAAATGTATTTTACTGGAATTTTATGGGCTAGGAAAAGGATTCATGGTTTTCACATATCTGAAAAGTGTGGCGTGCATACTGTATGTATTCAGGCCCCTTTACTCTGATACCCTGTCTGTGTGAGTGCAGAGTGGACCCAAATTGCAGGCATATTAAAAGTGGTCTTTATTTCGCACGCTAAGGAACCGGCACACTATAGACCAGTCGCTCTGACCTCCCACCTGATGAAGACCATGGAGAGGCTGATCCTCACCCACCTCCGCTCTGTGGTGAGCCCTGCCCTGGACCCGCTGCAGTTTGCCTACAGGCCGAACATCGGGGTAGAGGACGCCATCATCTACCTGCTGCAGCGGGCCCTCGCCCACCTGGAGACCACCGGTAGCTCTGTGAGAGTCATGTTCTTTGACTTCTCCAGTGCCTTTAACACCATCAGGCCGGCGCTGCTGCGGAGGAAGCTGGAGGTCGTAGGGGTGGACAAACATCTCGCTGCCTGGACCCTCAACTACCTCTCTGACCGTCCACAATATGTGCGGCTGCGTGGATGTGAGTCAGAGGTGGCAGTCTGCAGCATGGGAGCCCCCCAGGGGACCGTCCTCTCACCTTTTCTCTTCACCATCTACACCTCGGACTTCACCCACAACACGGAC
>VUQH01008777.1:6325-18362 GCA_015106775.1 Etroplus canarensis
TTTACCGTGTGTGTGTGTGTGTGTGTGTGTGTGTGTGTGTGTGTGTATGTGTATGTGTATGTGTGTGTGTGTGTGTGTGTGTGTGTGTATGTGTGTATGTGTATTTGTATTTGTATGTGTGTGAGAGAGAGAGAAAGAGATGGAAAGTGTGTATGTTAAAGCATGACAAGGAGTTCTCTAGGATTGTCTTGACCTGGAGAGCTGAACAAAGGAATAAATCCTTGCTTACATCCTATAGTAATGAAGCCATTTGTGTGCAGAATAATCTTCATGGCAGATAAAGCTTGGCATTTGCCAGTTTGTCCAAGAGATCCATTACCATTAATTTAGTTTCATAATGTGTCTGACCTCATGGTGGCCTACTGAACTGTCCAGCCATGTGTTAAGTAACATTACACTTTGCCAAAACCTAAGACACTGTTTCTGTGTCACTGCTTGAAGTCCAACTAAAATGAACATATTCAGCAGTATTTTTGCGAAAGAAGGGTTTGAAAGAATGAATATGAAAGAGCATACATACATTATGTTGCTGGAGTAACAGTTGTGCATCACAACATCTTCTAGTTGCACAAATACATGAGTGTCCTCAAACAACTGGGCATGGTGATCCAGTGCTCAGCCCCAGCGCATAGGGAAAACCAAAATGCTAGCTGGGCAAATACAGATTTATTAAACTAACTATAAATAATTTCATTATTTTGTTTTGGAGGTGGGGGGGTCATAACAACTATTGCAACAATAAACTATATAGAAAAGATAGATGTTGCTACTGTTACTTCACCAATTGGTTCAGTCTGAATTTATGGCTATTTCCATTTTGGTTTTTTGGAACAAGAAGCACCCATATTTAGGCACACTGATAAGTCTGGTTGGTGACTTGTATCCATCACCTGAATGGGTTCATCACAAAGGCTCCCACTGTCTGATTTCTGGTGTGTCAAGAGAGAACGTGGACTCAAATGCAGGACTCCAGGAGGCAAGACAAGATTAACTAAAGAGGGCTTTATTGAGCCAAAAGATCAAGATCAAACATAACCATAAAAAAGAGCACAATAACAGAATTAAACATGGCCATGGCTCAACTGGAGAATAAACATAAACAAGGAATGTCATGGCGGAATGTAAAAAAAAAATGTTGAAAAGGTAGGAGCACAACAGCAAAAGGAAGCTCAAAAACATACAAAACCAAACAACCAAAACTCAAGACCATGACACCTGCTGTTTAGTGCTTGGTAACTGAGTAATGAAATACTAAAATATTACACCCACAAATGAGAACACAAGGTTCTTGGATGGTTTGTTACTAACCACACAGCAAGCCATAATATTTGAATTACAGATGGCATTGCATTAGAGATGCTGCAAAAGGAGCAAACACCATGAACACTGTTCAAATGTGCAGTTCAGTGACTTAATTAAGCTGACAGCTAGCAAACAGCTAGTTGCCTATTCAGCACCCACCTGTCACACAAATCAAACACAACCCTGATTGTATAATTTTGAGACCCAATAAAATTTCAACAGCTGAGTAAATTTTAAAAAATTACTCATCTGTTGTGCGTTTTAACATCGGAGTCTAGGGATTGACTTTTGGAGCCAGCCCCAAGTGGCCATTTGCGGAACTGCAATTTGTTCAGTCTGAGGTTGCCACTTCATTACTACTCTTTTAAAACTGTTTAGTTTGAAATAAGTCAAGCCTCACCTCCCATGCTTTTCAGCCACAGCAAAGAGTGAACTGATCAATAAATGTGGACATGAGTGGGCATGTAATTGCCTCTTGAAAGAGTGTAATAGTGTAATTATTAGTAACTGGTGAATACTAGGAGGTCTGTAATTGCATACATAGAACGAGGTGATAACACTTTGGGAAAATCAGGACTGTAGATGAGCAGTGCAGAGCCTATATCAGTGAACCATAATGATTCTGTAATTCTAGGTTGTTCTGTATAAAATGCTCTAAAGCTAACAGGGACCCCAATAAACCCATAAGAAAACAGGCCAACGCTTCATGCAAATCCCATTTTAACCCCTGTTGTGTGCATCCAACTCTCCAGTGAGCACTTGCTGCCTAGCACCCACTCTAATCAGCAGGGATTAGGCACACTAGGACACGCATGCACACACACACACAACCATGCTACACAAAAGCACAAACCAAAATACCCTCTATCCTGAGCCCCAACAAGAAGTCGCAGGGATTGGCGTGGCAGAGGCGTGGGGACTGTTTTTATAAGTAAAAGCGAGAGAGACAGCAGTCTAACCTCTTTCTAGGAGATCTGATCAACCTTCATGTGGTGAGTGATTTTGGCCATTTTATACCTGTTGCTGTTTGATGTTCCTCCACTGTAGATGCCAACAAGAGTTTAGATGGGGTGTGAGTGTGCATTCCAGTTCAAATTTTTGTCTGTATTTTGTGTGTGTTTAAGTGTATCGAAGGTCCTTGTGAACAATGCTGCAATAATTTGTTTTTTCATGTAGTAGTGACTTCTGATTCCCCACCAGTTAATTCTGAAACATTCAGGCAAAAACAACTTTATTCAACTTGATTTTTTAAATTCACATCCCTGATACATGACAGGAGTGTAGTCTTGGAAAATTCTACACTAAATCTCATAGTTGTAGAGGCTCACATAATTGCTTAGTATGCAGCATACATCAAAAACAGAGCTGTGGTTTAACACTGCACCCTTAACTTGCTATAGTGTACTGTACTTATTCTTTGCTTGTCAAAAAATATCTTAGCTTTGTAATATTAGGAAACCATGTCAGTTTCTGGACGATTGGCGATAAATCTAGTGATCTTTCTTGGAAGTTGTATTCATATTTAATTTTATTCAGCTCTGCTCTTTGTGTCCACCTGTCAAGCTTAACCTCAAGTAGTAACGTTCCTGTTACAGTGTACAGCATAATCAGTAACACACTTTTGCTCTTCAGGCTGGGCATTCAATCACATTCAGTGACAAATAAAATAGATCTTTTTTTTACATCACTATAAAAAATAATACATGTATTGAACCCCAGTCCTTTCCTGGGGTGGATCACCAGTACCCTTTTATGATTTTAACGCAACAGTATCTCTACAGAGTGAACTGTAGTCTCTCAGTTTATATTAGTTGTTTTGTGAGGTACTTATGAAAATGGATTGTATGCCTGAAATGCATGATTAAAAGCTGTTCCTGCTTTTGTAGACTGTCTGGCTTGTTGCAGCCCGGATGAATGCCCAGCTCGCCTACACCAAAAAAATGACCCTGTGTTCACAGTACAGTGGCTGTTCTGCACAGCAGAGTGCCAAGCTGAGTATATGCTGACTCTGAGTTTGTCATGCAGGCGAGCAGCAGTCAATCATGCTGAAGATTCACTCTCTCACCTCATGTCTCCCTGATAAATGTGGACATGTTGCAACTTGTGAGGCAGAAATCAAAAGATAGATTGATGCTTCTACTCACAGCACAGGAAGTGTGAGCATTTTCTAAGGAGACATGTTACAGACTAAAATGTGGTATATTTAGCTCACTGTTATATGCTCATATTTATTTTTTACAGATCACTTCTTTTTCAGATCTTTTTCCCAGTGGGGTCTTAAAACCAGAATATTCTCCTGGTTGCTGGTTATTTACATTGCATATTTGTATCAGACTGTACATCTGTGTCTTGTCGTCACACCATTTGTGGTTTATAGAATGTGCTTGGATGGGGGCCAAGACCTACCTCTCTCGAGAAGTCTTAAAAAGTAAATGCGAAAGTTTTGGTTTTTTTGGTCACATGACATGTTGTTGTGTCCTTTTTAGCAGTCAAGTGTCAAAAATTTTGATTACATAATTAATGTGTCCTAATTTCATACAACATACACATTAGAAACAGTCAACATTTGGCCTTATACAGTAAAATATGACTTTACATATTAAAAAGCTTGATTTTACATGATAATACCACATTTAAATCCTGTATCGCATGGAAATGCGAGGATCTAATTTGTAATAAATGCAAATATCTTGTACCAGACAACCAGTAAATATTGTGTTCAGTTGCCATGCTGTACGTATGTAATCAGAACACAGTATCGATTATGTCTTTGCTCTTTTCAAGGGCCTTCACAGCATAGATGTGTGACCTGTAAGGAAGTTGGATTGAATGTTTTTATGGCTGATGGCTGCTGTAACTGTTTAGCACAAAGAGGACTTATGAAGGATCTAAGTGGATTAGTGTAAGGCGGTTTAGCTGGCTTCCTGCATCTTCAAAGGCAGAATTGCAGATATGGTCTCTTTTCTGTTACCATTTCACTTAAACTATTGAGTTGTGGAAGAAAGATGATCTTCTGAGGGCCTATTTTATTCAAAGAAGCTGCGGTACCCTGTTTCATCTGTGATCAGTAAATATTAGCGCGTGAATGCAGCTTCAAAGAGGAATTCAAAGAACAACTCTATATCAAAACAAACTACAATATAATGAAATTGAAAACTCTAAAGTTTGTAATATTTAAATACATCAAATATTGCTACTCGCCTTGTTGAGGAAAATATGGCAAGTGATGTATTACATTCGCAGCAAGTGGAAGAAAATATGAAAAGGTGAAAAAAAATCCCAAGGAAAAACAAGGAAATAATTGTGATTGGCCTTTGCTCAACGGCCTCTGTTCCCCATAACACATAAAGAACATGGCAAAATAAAGTGGGGAAATAGTTTTCTTTAACTGAAGTTCCGAAAGGCCAAAGGTGCATTTTGTTCACTTCAGATTGCCAATATTGTTCCTGTGATCTTTACCCAAGCGAGAACTGCTTAATTTGCTGCCTCACTGCTGCCTTAACAAATCTTGAGTGAGCACACAAACACAGAAGCACAGATGCACTTGAAATCTGACACCGCAGAGGGACAATAAAGCCCAGGCATATTCTGAAATGTGCGCAGTCACACATGTATACACTTAAGTAAGAATAAATACATAAATTAAAATCTTCCCACTTCAGTTTCTACCTTCCAGTAAGTGATAGTTTCAAGTAAAGTCACACTCCTTCTCAATTTGCTTTGCAGTCAGTTTGTAAGGACATAGAATTTGATGCATGTTTCACATAAGAACATACCAGCCAACATTCCTGCAACTTGTTCCGAGGTTTCTCTTATATTTTAAGACCATCTCCCAGCAGCTTCTCACTGTACTAGTTCTCCCAGGAAACTCCCAAAATTAAGTTTTGTTTGTTTGTCTAGTGTTACCTGAGTTGCCACATTGCCAATGAAAAGCAGTCTACAGACACAATCCATACACCAAATTCAGTTTCTACCTATCTCCCGTGTAACCTGGCAAAGATGTCATAAAGAGTGAGACTTCAAAAATGCACAAGATTAAATAATGGTGAGTTTGTTTGTCTAATGCTGAGTTTTTGAATGAATTTTGACTTTTTAATATAAGCATTAATGTAGCTACATAGTCTTAAAATGTACTTTATAAATTACTTCATTTTTTTTTCTCTGAGAAGTGTTAATGGTATTATGTGTAATTTGTGTTGTTGATGTTTTTAAGCTACTTTTATGATCTTTTAAAAATTGCCCCTTGGGGACAAAGTGATTTCAGTTGAGTTTGATTTGAATATACTGTAGTTGGAAAGATATTCATTGATTCAGGCCTCCAGAATCAATAATAAAAAAATATGCAACGTAGGCAGGATAGTGTCACTAGGGAAATTTTTATAGTAACTTCATGGTTATACTGCTTCATCAAAATGACTTTGACCATGCTATGACTCCTGATTTTCAAATGTAAATGTTGGCAGGTATGTATAAGAATTGTAAGTATTTTTATGTAACATACAAAACTGAAGGTTTTGCCAAACTTAGTATAGCAATTTTGTTAATCTCATATTTAAAAATACAATATATACAGATTAGCTATTGCAATAATTTAATCACAATATCAGTTGCTTTAATGTTAAAGTCTCACTGTGTGTTGAACGTAGGCTTTGAAACTTGATTCTTTTTTTTAGATGATGTGAAGAGCTTTCCCTCAGGCCTTGAGCAGGTTAATGTGCTTGTCATTGAAACTGTCACTGCCATGCATGTCTGTAACTCTACAGTTTGTGCTGTCATAGTGTATGCTTCAGTTTCTTCATCTGTCAAAAAGCTGAAGAAAGGATGAATTGCATATTTCTACCAAAAGGCGAAGTGTCTTTGTTGAGTTGGGGAAAAAATGAACAATTTAAAGTTCCTTTCTGATACTCATTTTTGATCATCAAAAGTAAATATGTAGAAGATATTTTTTTGTTTCCATAAAAAAAATTCAATTCCTTAAAATTGTAGCACCAATACAGGCAGCCTGCTCAGGGTGTACTCTGCCTTTTGCTCTTTGACAGCTAGGATAGTCGCCAGGCTCCTTAGAAAAAAATGTATGGGCGGCCTTTGCCTTCCATAGTATGCATAAATCTTTATATATGCAAATTGGTCCCTGACTCAATCTGCACCTGCCCTTCTACCTCTCTTCTGCATCAGATACTGCTGTAACACTGTAAAACTAGTCTTACTGTTGGAATAATTCAGTAACACATGTTTAAAATAGATTTTGTGCCTTTGTGGAGAGTTTGAATGTTCTGCCTATGCCTCAATGGATGTACTTCCGACTACAGTTCAGAGGCATGCATGTTTGGTCACTGGTGTGCACGCGAAAGTGTTTATCCGTGTAAATGACTGCTCACCGGTCCAGGGTGTACTGGGGGGATTGAGCGCTGCCCCCTAATTTGGAAAAGCAATTGAAAAAAATGGATGGACCAATGTTGGAAACCTCACTAGTTTCTTAGGTATGCTACATTTGAAACTACATTTGATGGAAAAAATTTAATCCATCATACTTTAATAAGGAGCTTAAATCTAAGTTGAATGCAATCATTGTGGTAAAAGATGGAAAAGACCCTTTGCATCTTTCCATGTAGCAGCAAAAGCAAAATTGATGTCAGTGATGGTTTGCACCACTAACCATTAATTATCCGTAGCCATTCACTACAGCCACAATAATTTTGATGACCTCTGCATCAAATGATGGAGGAATACAAACAATGTGTTGATTCAAACCAGATTCAAACAGCAAAAGCAATGACGAATTCTCTTAGCAAGTAATATGGAGACATTCCAAGAGCCATCAGTTTTCAGCCATGTTCAGAATACAGAAGCATTTGTTCACAGTAAAGTGTCTGTGATCACACCACCTTTCATCAAAACTAGTTCAATCCCACCTCTTTTCTTCTTACCACTCAGTTTGATGTCTCTGTCTGCCCCAAAAGTCCTGAAGCCAGCACTGTTTTTAGTGAAGTGTGAGTGTGGCAATGTCTTGCTGCAGTGCTCTATGAAGCACATCAAATTGCACTCACTGTGTTCCCTGTGATCTTATTTTCCGGGATCATTCATATTATTGTCCAAACACCTCACATTCCCCATGATGATTGCTGGAACAGTTCCACCGCTAAAAACCCTGTTGTTTTATCCACAGCTCCTCCAAGACCACAGGCCTCACTCTGGGCAGTAGAACTGCCAGTGCAATCAGCTGGTGAAGATTTTTTGTTACCAAGATTGTATAAGAGAAAAACCACAAGCAGACTTGCAAAACCTGACTTCTGGTCATAAAGAAATAATTTTTTTTTCACTTTTTTCCAATTTTCTTAAATTGTAATCAGTAATATTTAGATGAAGATTAAATTGCTATTGCAAAAACAATGCAAACTATAAATCATACCAAAGCTGTTCTCTGATGTCATGATAATAATAATAATCAAATAAATCTTTATATTTACTTAGATGACAGTTAGAGCTGCAAGTAACAAACTTCATGCCACTAAACACAGTAACTCTAAATAGTCAGTTTGCCTATGACTAATTTTATGCATTTATTGAAAAAAAAACATTTAAAAAAAGGCATTAACTGATTTTCCAACTAGACTTGCTGAACTAGACTGATAAATTCTCCTACCACAATTGATTGACTTGGAGAATTTATCAACTCAAACTGAAAAGCAAAGGCAGAAAATGTGTAACCTACTTCATAATTCCCACAGTTTCACAAATCCCTGTTATACTATCTGTTCTCCCTTTTCTTTCATTCAATGACTAGTTGTTCCAATCTTCACATGAAGGAGTAATGTGCAAGTAGCTTAATGAACACCCAATTATAGGGTTGGGAAATTACTGAGTAGACCAGCACTGTGCTACTGTATAGGGTCATGTCCCTCGCAGATCTCTAAAACAATGAGTTAATAATAGTTAGGAAACAATGGCATATACATCACCAGTCCACCCTCTCCGGCCAGTTTCTGCTCCCTGCTGCAGCGCTCTCATATTATTCTCAACAATGAAGGATAATGAAAGTGAGCACAACAATGGAGGATTCTTTTCATCTCTGTCCCACTTTGTCTCACTGTTTTTGTGTCAGTGATGCTTTCATTTGATTTCTCCTCCTGGTTGCTTGTATATCTTCCTTTCTCTCCGTCAATAATGCTCTCTCACACACACGTCTGGACAGGAGAGGAATACGGGCTGTTAAATTATTCAAAGTCCTGGCAGAAAGTATCACTATCGGTGAACACAAATGAGTCTCGAATCACAAGTACTTATTTATGGATGGGACAAGAACAAAAGTCAAGGCTCAGATCATTTCTTGTCTTTTCTCTCAGTGTGAATGGAAAACTTTGACCATTGGTGAGAATTTATTGTCAGGACAAAATTCTATGAGGCCCTGAGTATTTGCTTATGTGTTTCATTAAAAAAATGTGTGTAATAGAAGCCATAAGGGAGATGTGGCTAACACATTGTGGCTTTTCATTCTTGCCTCACAGCAACATGGTCCTAGATTTGACACTGGCTGGCTGAGGCCCTTCTGTGTGGAGTTTTGTTGTTCTCCCTGTGTCTCAATGGGTTCTTTCCAGGCGCTCCAGCTTCTTCCCACAGTCCAGAGACATGTTTCTTTGGTTAACTAGCCATTCTAAATTGGCCACCAGTGTGAATGTCAGCATGAATGATTGTCTGTCTCTCTGTGTTAATCCTGTGACAGACTGGTGACCTGTCCAGGGTGTATCCCACCTCTTGCTTTACGACAGCTGGGATAAGCTCCAGCCCCCTTGTGACCTTTAATTAGATAAGCAGAGGAAATGGTTAGCTGGATGGACTTCATGACTCTGCCACTTCCATCTGTGATTATCTATTTGTGTTCAGTGATAGAAATATGGAAAAGCAGCTGAGAAAAAACAGCACACCACAGACTAAAAAATATATGGCTGTAGGGGCTTTTACTACGAGAAGAGCATGCTGCACATATGTTTCAAAATAATATCTATCACAGAATCAGTTTTTTTTTGCCTTTTGAATAATGTCTTTAAATTAATTTATTCCAACATCTTCTTATTGTTTTCAGTTTTAGGTCAGACTGTGAGCCTTTTTGATTTCTCTAGTAGGACAGTTCTGTGCATACTGATGAAATATAGCATGGTTGCTTGGCTAAACAAAAGACATTTCACAATAATGCAAAGCTTGCAGAAAAGCCCAAGAAGCTGAAACTGAGAGAACATGGTGAAGTGGATGATACATCCCATCAGTATCAGGGAAGCAAAACAAAAACATTCCCCTGACTCAAAGTTGTTCTTAACCTCAAATGTTAGTTCCCATCTTGGCTGAAGTTATTTTTCCTTGGGATTTGGAATGTAACCCTCGTCTCATCTGAAAGCGAAAACACTATCCTGGGAATGCATGAGGGAAAAAAGGGTGTATTCACAGGTGAAATGGTTCATGGCAAGGCCATCCATCATGTGCCGAAATACAGATAGGCAGGCAGCACATGTGGCTTTTTGCTTGCTTGCTGTTGCTGTGAATGTGTCAATGTGTGAATATTTCTGCCTCTCAGGGGTCAGTGTACAGAGGAAGTACAGCTGATAGGACAGCAATAAATGAAATTCCAGCCCAGACATGTTAATGAGAAACGAGCCTTAATTTTGTTTAGATCTGCATGTCAAAAACAGTACGATAAGGGAGCTGGATGTGATATGTGAGTGTGATAAATCCTGTCTAATCCTCTGTGTGGTGCGATGACCCAAAGGGTATTTTTCAAAGTCTTCTGCAGAAGAATAAC
Organism: Etroplus canarensis; assembly: GCA_015106775.1. NCBI lineage: Eukaryota > Metazoa > Chordata > Actinopteri > Cichliformes > Cichlidae > Etroplus > Etroplus canarensis. The sequence goes on from VUQH01008777.1 coordinate 16,419, forward strand.
AATGCAGGTTCTTACAAATTTGTATGCAAAAAATATAGTTCTATCCAGGAAAAAAAATCATAATATTAAATATTTAATTGGCAAATGTTTCAAAAATATCATGTACTGGTAAGGGTCTGTTATGGTTCTCACTGTGAAACATCACTGCAGCAAGTGTCACTGATCAGGTCAGTGCTGACTGAAAACTAAAACTGGAAGCATCTGGAAAAAAACTTGGTAATGACACTGAATAACTTTATACTCATTACTTCAAAACTTTCAAAATGCATCTTGTTCTTGACTCTTAAATAAATTGCCTCCTAAAAATAACAATGGCCAATTTTAGCTTAACAATACAAGGCCTGGCTACACTGTCTACAGTATCAAATAGGGCTGAGGAACCTTGGTACACATCGAATCATGAATATTTAAAAAGAAACATATGTTTGCTCTGCATTTTGGTCAACCCACATATGTATCATCCTTTCAGGCTTGGTATAAAAAAAAAGGGTAAAAAAAGGGTAATTGTAGTGGTGGACACATGATATCGAACCCAAATGAACATTGCTAACTAGCCCATAATACTAGTCTGAGAGAATGAAACTTCCTTAAAGCCTCCTGTAACAGTAAAACTGTTCATAATGATCATAATAGCATAAGTTATAAATCTAACCCTTGTTATATTGTAAACTGGTCTTACATTTCTAGCTAACCACAGCTAGGGTGACCAGATCCCAACAAACCAAAAGTGGGATGAAGAGATTATTCGTGCAGGACACAACATGCAGTGTATAGCTCTTGCATATATTATATGTGGCTGGTTTTTAAAATAGCACACAATGGACTATACAGGTTCAGCTTTACTGTTTGCATGTGGCAGTCTGCTCACACTCACACATTCCCTCTTTCTACCATGAAGAATAAATGATACTGAGGTTGAGCCCAGGATTGTGTATCTAAAGAACAAAAGTAATACATTTAGATCAAGGTACTTCCTTAGGTATGACAGGTGTTCATATACACTCATTCAAGTTCCTGCTCTTATACTTGGGGTCATCCTTCCTACATTTTTTCCAAGGGACAGATGCGAACACATGACCTAACTGCACCTACCAAACACTATAGACTTTAAGTTTATTTCTTTTAGAACAATGATGTACTTAAAAGTCAATATTCACTTAAAGTCCTTCAGTCCATCCTCCCAACACCTAGTGCAAGACTTTATTGAATTAAAATGTCAAATAAACTAAATAAATGAAACCACAATAATATAAAGGATTAATATGAGGGCCCAAAATCTCAAACAGAGCTTGTCAATGCTGTCATCACTGCAACAACTGCAGGCGAGCTCACACAGGTTGTGCATTTCCAGCATCTTGGAAAGCATCTGACTGAAACTATGACTGCTGCTTTTCTACAACTATGTGTTTCCGAAATATCCAAGTCCAGAAAAATGACCAGCCCCAGTTTATTACTATAGTCTATTGATGTTGTCAGGTTCCTGGGTTTAAAGCACTGGCCCAATGCAGGACTGGTGCTTCTCCAGCTCTCCGTTTAAAGGGTCCAGTCTCCTGGTCTGATGAGTATTACCCAGCCAGATTTCCTGGAGTACGTTTAAGCTGGGAATAGGGGACTCGCCTAGCTTCTCTCACTGCTGTCAAATTCCAAAGTCTACCCTGCTTCCCCCAATCACCCGCCCTACCTGGTAGCCGTATCAGTTAGGCGGGAGATCGAGCACGTTAGTTATAGCAGCTCCCCTGTATGAACCTCACACTTGGTAAATTAGCTAGGAATAGGTTTTAAAGGTGAGGACAATTCACCCTAAGGGGCTGTTTTTGTAGGTGGACTCAAAACTAGACTAACCTTTCAGAACCTTGAGATGTAACTTGCACACTTAGAACTTAGCATTTAAACGGCTGAGAAGATTCAGTGAATAGTCAGATTCAATACTTTAAATGCAGGAAT
>VUQH01008790.1:5231-24027 GCA_015106775.1 Etroplus canarensis
TCGTCCTTAAAAAAAAAAAAAAAAAAAATCCCACAAAAAAAAGACCAAACTCACAATCTATCCTTCAGACTTTCCTCCTCTGGGACATTCTTACTAAACAGCTCAAAAACATACACTGACAAGACACAACAATAAAACCAACTTCTTAATACTGTGTAGGTGCCCCTCATGCTGCCAAAACTTCGACATACAAGTTAGAAGAACTGCAGTTTTAATGAAACAGAGTCTAAATACAGAAATTACAGTGCATTTTTTAAAGTAAGCAGATCTTGAAGGAAGTGGTGATGGGGTTGTCTGTAAATCGGAAGTTCTGTCAACATACAGTATAAAGGAATTCACTTGATGCCCATCACTTTGATAAATGATAACTAGACTCGTATTCATACAGTGTTTTGTCTTTTCTACTCTATCTGAGCACTCAAAACACTTTGTAGTTGATGCTTGGTTACTGTGGGCTATTGCAGGCATGCAAATATAACCCTCGTGTACTAGCAATATTTGTTAGCAGCCATCAGCTCATCTGTATTTTTAGTATGTATGTGTCTCATCTTCCTCTCACAAGTATCCCACAAATTCTCTGTGAGGGTTCAGGTCAGGTGAGTTGGCTGGCCAATCAAGTGTACTAATATCCTGTTTAGAAAACTATTTGGTAGTAGTTCTAGCAATGTGTGCAGGTGCTAACTCCTTCTGAAAAGGAAACTGTATATCTCTAATCTCTATAAAGCTTGTCATCAGATGACAGGGCGCCCAAAATCATCACAGACTGCCGAAACTTTCCACTGAACATCAAACACCTTGGATTCTGTGCCTCTTCACTCTTCCTCCAGAGTCTAGGACCTTGTTTTCCAAATGACTGACAGTTTCTTTTCTCTCCTTGGCTCTCTCAAGTTCTTGAATCAGCTTTTCTTAACAATCCTCTCAGGGCTGTGCTCATCCTTTTTTCTTATGCACCTTATCCTACTACCATTTCCCCATCTAGTCAGTTTCCATTAATATTCTTCTATACAGCATTCTGAAAACAGCCAGCCTTTTCAGCACTGGCCTTCTGTGGTTTACCCTCCTTATGGAGGGTGTCGATGATTGTCATCTGCACAGCTCTTTTCAGCAGTCTTCCCTACAACTCTTGTTGCATGCACCAAACTAAACCAAAAAGACAGTTTCATGGGACTCTGTGTAGTCCTGTGAAAACTAGGTAAACCCTTTCTGCTTCCATAGGAATTAAAATGGTCAGCAACAGCCAGTTTCGGTAGTTTGGTGATCTGCAGCACTTAGGTCTGCGTTAACACAAAGTCACAATCTTCCCAGGAGTGCATGCCCCAGAAAACTCATCCCGAGGTCAGATTGTGAAATGCTCAGAGAAATGCAAAAAACCCATTTCAGACTCTACAGGCATCAGTCAGTGTATTAAATCTTAGAATGATCAAGTATGGTTTGCTTGGAAGGGTTACCAGAAAAGAAGCATCTTCTCTTTAAAAAGAACATGGCACCACAGCTTAGGCTTGCAAAGCTGCATCTGACCAAACAGCAAGACTTCTGGAACAATGTCCTTTGGCCAGAAAGACCAGAGTGCAGATGTTTGGGCATAATGCGCAGTGCCACATTTAGCAGAAACCAAACACTGCCTATGAGCACAAACATCTCATACCAGCTGTGAAGCACAGTGGTGGAGGGGGTGATGATTTGGATTTGTTTTGCAGCCACAGAAACTGGGCACCTTGCAGTCATTGAGCTGATCGTGAACACCTCTGTATACCAAAGTATTCTATAGTCAAATGTGAAGTCATATGTTGGCTAAAGCTTGGCCAAAACTGGATCAAGAAGCAGAACAATGAACCCAAGCACAGCAGCAAATGTACAACTAAATGACTGAGAAAACAAAGAATCAAGGTGTTGCCATGGCCCATTCAAAACCCAGACCTCAATTTAATTGAAATATTTTGGTAGGATCTTAAGAGAGCTGCGCATACACAAATGCCCACAAACCTCAATGAACAGAAGCACCACTCTGATAAAGAATAAAATTCCTCTTCAGTAATGTGAGAGAGCAATGAAGTCATACAGAAAACCATTACTTGATTATTGCTACTAATGGTGGTTCTACAAACTACTTAACATTTATCTTTTACCTTGCATTATTTCAACCTTTTCATGATGTTGATGTTCTTTTGAGATGCAACAGTATATTTACCACCCCATCATGTAAGTCAACAGTATCATTTGTTACCTTTGGTAGGGATTGTTTTAAATCAGTAGTTAGCAACCCTACATTACCAATAATTCTTCACCTTTTTTTCATGGGATTTATTTTCAAAAGAAAAAAAAATAACAAACTTATCATTTGATAGCTATTAAATCAGAACAACCCCGCCTAGTCAGACAACAGGAGGTCGGAAAAATATCCCGACAAGTCTGCTGATTGTTGGCCTATGGTGCTCTGGTATCTAAGATCCCTTTTCTTATGTTCCAATCTTGTGATCAGTGCGGACAGGTCAGGAAATTTCAATAATAACACAGTAATATCACAGTAGCTTGCAAAAGTTTTAAAAATTCTAAAAATGAAAAAAAAAAAAAACGAAAAGTGGTGCGTTCTATTTCACCCCAACCCCACCCCCAAAAAATTAAAAGTCAAATACTTTGTAGAGCCCCATTTTGCAGCTGTTACAGCCGCAAGTCTCTTAGGGTTTGTTTCCATGAGCTTGGCACATCTTGGGATTTTTGCTCATTTTTCAAAGCTAAACTGCTCCAGCTCCTTCAGGTTGGATGGGTTCTGCCAGTGTACAGCAATCTTTAAGTCATGCCACAGATTCTCAGTTGGATTGAGGTCTGGGATTTGACGAGGCCATTCCAACACATTTCCCCTGAAACCGCTCCAGTGATGCTTTAGCAGTATGCTTAGGGTCAATGTCCTGCTGGAAGGTGAACCTCCATTCCAGTCCCAAATCCCTGGAAGACTCAAACAGGTTTTCCTCAAGAACTTCCCCGAATTTAGCACCATCGAGCATTCCTTCATTTCTCATGAGTTTCCCAGTCTTTTTTCTGTAAACGATGTCTTTTTCTGGACACTCTTCCATAAAGCCTACCTCTGGAGTGTAGTAGGAAGAGTAGTGGTCCTATGGACAGATACAGCAGTCTCTGCTGTGGAGCTTTCCAGCTCCTTCAGGGTTACCTTGGTCTCTTTGTCACCTCTCTGATTAATGCCCTGACCTGTTAAGAGAGCTTCTTGGTCTTCGTGGTGTGGCTTGCTTGGTGGTGCCTCCTGATTAGTGGTGTTGCAGACTCTAAGGCCTTTCAGAACAGGTGTACTTAGATCATGTGACACATAGATTGCACACGGGTGGATCTTGTTTAACTAATTATGTGGCTTCTGGCAGCACCGGATCTTTATTTAGGGGCTTGATAGTAAAGGGGCGAACACATATGTATGCACCACTTTTTGTTGTTAATTTTTTAGATACTTTTAAAATATGTTTTTCTTTCCTTTCACCACACCAATTTGGACTATTTTGTTTCGGTCCGCACAAACCCCTCTCACCATTGAGGGCTGCCTATGGAAGGACATCCGGTGTAAAACCTCTTCCAAATTACCAATGCGGATGAATCCGCTGTGGCGACCCCTTGGTGGAGAATACAAGGGAGTCCCCGAAACGTACGTTTTTTGTTTCGGTTGCATAAAATAATTTTAAAAATCAATTTAAATTACAGGTTGTAACAGAAAGAATAGGAAAAGTGCCCAGGAGGGAGGGGAGGGGTAATACTTTTGTAGCCACTATGTATGATCAGACGAAGTTTGTATTTTTACACTACAAGATTAAAATTTCTTTTCTGTTTTGCGGGAATTTTAAGAACATTTCCTTGGCCTGGATGATGACTCCCATTTGGGAAGTTCACACCAGCTCTCCTTCCTGTGTTAAACATTCTTAAACAACTGAAAGCAAAGTAATTTCATCTCACTTTTTAAAAACTCAAATTGTGAAATTTGTTAATGATTAACACATCTCCCATGCATGGTGCATCTTTGTCAGTAATAACAAGAAAAACTTGGCTGAGTAGCAGGGTGTCTTTGGATCCGATAACAATCTGAGCCGGCTGGAATTCCAGTTGAGGAGACACCGAGGAGCCATATCTCACTGGGCAGGTTTCTGTGTCTCCCTGTCGGCGACTGACTGCGCTGACAGATCCCATCATCGCTCTCAGCCCTGCTCTGCTCTCCACATCCTCACCAACACACACACTGTACATGTACTAACACACGCTCACGCTCAATCATTCACCGTCCTCTGACTGCAGTTTGGCCTTATCTCAAACAGGCAGCTATTGGGAAAACGATGTAGAATATAATATGGGATTGCACGTGATGGCTCATATCATGGCATATGAGCTTCAAATGCATAAATTCTGAGCTCCGTCTTGCAAGACGGAGCGGCTTATTTGTGTTGTTTGCGCTTTTCGAACACCTTGGCCTTCTCGGCGGGCTTGCATCTTTCCCTCTTATCAGTGGATTCCTATCGGGTCATCCAAACATGTCAGAGTCCAGTGATCTAAGACATTTTTCTGCTGCTCTGCTCTGCAGGGCTGGAAGAATTCAGCCCTGCCATTTCACTGTTTTCTGTGGTTACAGTACGCCTGTGTGTATGTGTTGGTGTGAGGCTGGCTTAGACAGCAATAGATTTTGTTGTCAGTGTAAACACTTGGAGCATAAATATAATAAATCTATGCTAGATTGTAAGATTTACCAGAGTATTAGTGTCTTTTAAACATGGAAAAAGTGACTACAGGTCAGTTTGGTCAGGTTTAACGTCACAGAGGGAGATAGAGGCTAAAATATCCCCCTCCTCTTATTGGCCTTATAGAGCTAAAAATTCCACAGGGAATGATCCAGACTAACAGTGAATTATTTTTCAGGGGCTGAATTTCACTAACACACTCCTGGTGGCTGATGGTGTACCCAGTGGTTTTGACTGCACTTCCTGCCATCTCCTTGTGCAACTGGTTCGCTTCGATTTACAGCGCTGAGAATTCTCACGCTCTGCCACACTTTGCTGTCTCCCTATGTTCTAGTTGAGGTTAGAACTCTAAAAGACAGCCACCCTCTTACCACCAGCGATTTTACAGCTGTGACACAGAGATGGTGCTGTGCGGAGCTCTAGCAGAGCAGCACATCCCAGTATTATGTTCAGACTGCTGCCCTGAGACTCATTCACTCTGCGTAATTAGAGGGTTGCGTCTTCGAGCACTGCTAGATGCAGCAAAATGCTATAATTCTGGTCAGAGTTAATTTTTCTCTCCTCTCGTGGGACATTTGCCACACACAAAGCTGCACTAAGTACGCTCATGCGTGCACAAACACCACACCACACTCTGTGGTTAAGCCACTATGGCAGTATATCTCCAGACTGGTTGTTTCTGTCCACAAAAGCAATCAGACTGTTGTCCACTCGGAGCACGCAGTCGCTTTGGCTTCCTAACAAGCACACACACAGGAAAATAAAAAAAGCGACCATTGTGATGACTGTGCCAAAGTGCTGGAGCGTTAAACTGTCCCAGGTAAAGCCCAGACTGAGTCACACCAGCATTTTGTCCGGTCATGAAGGAAAAAAGGGAGCTGCATTTAGAGTCTCAGACAGCTCTGACAGTTCTACCGCAGACTGACAATAATCAGGCCTTCATTTTAGCAGTGATAATGAGTTGGCTGGAGTGGATGGCTCAGTCTGTCCACAGGAAACCCGAGAAATCGTACTAAAAGCCACATTTTTCATGTGAAAGTTATCTCTCATTATGAAAAACAAACAGTTATCACTCAACTCTGTGGTCCTACAGATCATTTTAGCGTCTTCCAGCTCATGGATTTTGGCTTTTTGGCCACAGCTTGACAGTTTTGATTTAGTCTCATAGCACAACACCCTCTTCCAAGCGGCAACAGACAGAAATTTGGTCTGTAAACTCTCCCCCTCTTACCCCATGGGGGAAACTGCATTTTGTAACAGATGCTCAGTTATATAAATAAAAAAATTTCCCCACTCACCCTGTGGACAGTCTTTTGTCCTCCAAGCCCAGGTCCTCTGCCAGAGGCCTGGGAGCTTGACGGTTCGGCACAGTGTCTTAATCGTTCCTAGGACTGCACTCTCCTGGACAGAGATCTCGGATGTTGTTCCTGGAATCTGCTGGAGCCACTCTCCCAGTTCGGGGGTCGCTGCTCAGAGTGGTCCCATTACCACAGGGACCACCTTCACCTTCCACATCTTCTCTAGCTCTTCTCTGAGCCCTTGGTATTTCTCGAGCTTCTCATGCTCCTTTTTCCTGATGTTGGGATTGCTACATCCATCACTACGGCCTTCTTCCTCTGCTTGTTCACCACTGCTATGTCCAGTTGGTTAGCCATCACCAGTTCATCTGTTTGTATCTGGAAGTCCCAAAGGATCTTGGCTTGGTCATTCTCAACCACCTTTGGAGGTGTATCCCATTTTGACCTTGGGACTTCCAGGCCATGCTTGTCACAGATGTTCTTGTACACTATCCCAGCTACTTGGTTGTGGCGTTCCATGTATGCCCTGCTCGCTTGCATCTTGCACCCTACTGTTCTGTGCTGGATTGTCTCCGGGTCATCTCTGCACAGTCTGCACCTGGTGTCTTGCCTGGTGCAGTATAGACCCCAGCCTCATATAACAGTTGCTTCGTAACTGTCATAAATGCATTCTAATCTTTCATAACCATAGGGCTGGTTTGGCAAATTTTTCCCTTAACAAAGAATCAAGAATGTTTCTGAAGCAGTTGTGAGGCAGGTACCACATCTCTCCTTGTGAAAGTCATAAATGCCTCATTACATGTCATGTGAAATTGTAACATTTTCTGTTTCCTAAATAATTTTCATCTTTACTGTCTTTTATCCATTTCATGAAGCCCACTCTGCAACAAATCATTACAAATCTCATGTTTTGCAATCACTTTCGCACATTTGTGTCAGGGCTCAGGACAAGATGAGGACCCAGTACGCAGGACTCCAAAGCAAGACGTGGCAAAGGTAAACAGAAAGTGAGCTTTATTAAAAGCTGATAGAAAGTCCATCAAAATAAACTAAATCCCAAGAGTACAGAAAAGAGTACATAACTGTGGTATGAAGCTTAGGGAGAAGTCTAAGCATGACATGGCATGGCAAGACATAGACAGCCACAGAAAACACTTAACAGGACAGGATATGGCAAGACTTTCCATAAAGAACTTCTAACTGAACTGGACGATGCAACACTGAGCAGAGGAGAGGAAGGGGTATAAATACACTAATGACTAATGACAAACCAGCAGCATGGTCACAGGTGGGAAGATGCACAGCTGGCAACAGTCAAGAGTGGGAAGTGACGCTGGCTGTAATGCACGAGACATGATTAGTTACAAAAGTAAAACAGGAAATGAGAACAGAACTGAGAACATAGACTAAACTTGACAGAAAACAGCAGTATCCACAGCAGGATAACACAGGGAACTAGTAACTAAATATAATCAGGGGCAAGAACAGACTCAAAAATACAGCAAACACTGACTTATATCAAAAAGTCACGTCAAATTTATTTAGACAGCACGTTTTTAAAAACAGCCTCAGTTGACCAAAGTGCTTCACATCAGTTAAAAAGAAAACTAACTGATAAAAACTAACACATTTAAAATATTAGCACATCAAATAAGTACAATGATGAGAATGACAATAAAATCAGAATAAGACAGATAATAAAATTGGAAAATTAAACTAAAAATAAAAAACTAAAAAGGCCAAAATAGCTTGTCTAGCTGAGGTTAAATGCCATAATAAAAGGAGGAGTTTTTAGTAGTGATTTAAAAATTTCTAAAGACTGATAAGGTAGACTGTTCCACAGTTTGGGTCCCACTACAGAAAAGGCTTAATGCTCACAAATTAGAAGGGGCTAGGCCAGTCAAGCATTTAAAAACAATTAGCAAAATTTTAAACTGAATTTATAAAATTAATGCAATGATTCACTGGGGTTATGTGGTGGGTTTTTTTTCCCCAGTCAGCGAGCAGGCAGCAGCATTATGAGCGGTTTGTGTTTTACAGCTGATTGGTTGAGACCAACTTATAAAGAATTCCAATAGTCAAGGCGTGATGTAATAAACATGTGAATTACTCTCTCAAAACCATTTTTAGGGAGGTAGGCCTAATGTAAAACAACATGTATGCAGACTGAACACTGGGAAACATGAAGGGGCAATAAAAGTCAAAACACAAAGCCGGACTAGAGTCAAAATAAAACTAGAACAGAAACTCAAAACCCTAACTGAAGGATTGCAATAAATCATACTAAACATAGGCAGGGCTAGAACTAAGACTCAGACATAAATAGAGAAAGCAACAAACAAAATCCAAACTGCAAAAATCCTGGGTCATGACAGCTTGAGGTCGGGGCTTAAATGTCCTATCTGTTGGCCGCTATGTTCTGTGACGCTGCTACTCTGCCCGCCTCATGCTTTCTGTAAAAACTGCACCCCGGAGGAGCCACTGCACAAGGAATTCGTGTTACATTGATTTGTAATCAAATTTGCATGAGGGGGAACTCAGCTTGAGTCTCCTATTGGTCAAACTCCAGAAACTGATACCATCTCTTCATTCGAAGATCGAGATTACTTTCACAGACTGGCTGAAGATCCTCCGGAGCCATAAGATGGGATGATAGAGCTGTGCTTGAAGGATGATTGGTCCTTCCAGTGACTATTACCTTGAAATAAATGTGTAAATATAAAATCTGTCAAATACTATGCTGATCCTTATCCACGGCCAAAAATGCCTAGAGTGGGAACATGAACATCAGAACAAAGATGTGGCCATCCAAGCTTTCTTTAACCATATGTGTTTAATTGACATTAACCTTGGACAGCAATAGCAGCAGGATGCTGGTAAGCTGTCGGCCTTGTGTCCTGGCATTCATTCCCCCGCTCTCAGTCCGACTGCACACCCGTCAGACGTGCTGAGGAGCAAGTCTGACGCAAACAGAGCTTCACCGATACATCTGTGGCTGGAGGCACTGGTTGCACTTGAGCAGAAATTATAAACCAGCCCTAATCCCTTGCAGTGACAAACTTCCTGAGGGAAAGGTATGAGCTATTCATGCTGCTGTTACTCTGTCATCACATTAACATTCTTGTCTAAGGCTTGTGCCAAGAAACGGAAATTCTCTATCAAACAAGAAAAGAGAGCTCTGCACACACAGGTAGGAACAAACAAGGAAATGTGCTGGAAGTGAAAACAACAGCTTAAGAAAAGCAGGCTCTCTGCCACGTGAGGTTCACATCATATCACGGGGGGATGACAAGAGAACACGGTAAGTTCAGGTTGCGCTGCCAATACAAATAACATCAAATGACAAGATGTCACCTCCAGTGAAATCAGACATAACATCACATCAACAACTGAACTCAAGCCTATTCTTCCTGCTGCGGTCGACCAAGAGTTTCCTTTATCTATCCGGGTAGTTAGCAATTATAAGTCATGTTGCATCAAACACGCACATAAAAAGTATTCCTCTCCCTTGGATGTTTCACCCTTTCATTGTTTTAATAAATGAAATTATGGTTAATATAATTTGGCTTTTTTGACAAGAACTTGCAAAAAAAAAAAGCTTCTTTCATGTCAAAGTGGAAATAGATTTTTACAAACTAATGTCAATCAATTAAAAATATATAGTTAAAAATAAATGTTTGCATAAATATTCAGCTCCTTTATGTGGGTATTTAATAGATACACTTTTGGCTGCAATCATAGCACTGACTCTATGTGGACATGTCTCAATCAGGCTGGCACATCTGGACTCTGACATTTTTCTACATTCTTCCTGGAAAAACAGCTCAAGCTCTGTCAGGTTGCTCGGGGATCAGGCGTGAGCAGCTCTTTTCAAGTCCAGCCGCTTGATTGGCTGGCCAGTCCAGAACATTCACCCTGTTTTGCTGTATGCTTGGGGTCGCTGTCTTGATGGAAGACAAATCTTCGGAAAAGCCTTAGTTCTCTTGCAGACTGAGTTAGATTATCCTCCAGGATTTGGTAATTTTTTTTTTTCTGCTTTCATGTTCCCCTCTACCTTTACAAGCCTTCGAGGACCTGGTGCTGAGAAGCATCTCCAGAACATGATGCTGCCACCCCCATGCTTCACAGTGGAGATGGCGTGTTTGTGGTGATGTGCACTGTTGGGTGTTCACCAGACATAGCATCTAGTCTGATGGTCAAAAAGCTCAGTTATTGTCTCATCAGCCCAAAGAACCTTCTTCCAGCTGACCTTGGAGTCTCCCACATGCCTTTGCGTGAATTTCAGGAGCAATTTCATATGCGCTTTTGTAAATAGTGGCTTTCTCTTTGCCACTCTCCCATGCAGCTTGGACTGGTGGAGACTCCGGGCAACAGTTGTTGTATGTACAGTCTCTCCCATCTGAACCACTGAAGCTTTTGACTCCTTCAGAGTGGTCGTAGGTGTGTTGGTGGCCTCCCTCTTGCCTGGTCACTCACTTTGAGAGGACGGCAGCTCTAGGCAGATTTAGACAAGTGCCCTACTCCTTCCATTTCGTAATAATGGATTTGACTGAACACCTTGTGATAGAAATCTTTTTGTAGCCATCTCCTGACTTATACTTTTCAATGAGTTGCTCAGAGTGTTCTTCAATTGTAGCCACGAATACTGATGAACCCAAGACTGGACCTCCTAGACACAGGTGTTTTTATACTACAGTCACTAACTGTGACGCTGCTGTAAAATTCTGTTTTTACTTTGATATGACAGAAACTTTGTTTTGCAAATTTTTCTCAAAAAAGCCAAATTATATTGACCATCATTTCATTTATTAAAACATTAGAATGGTGAAACATCCAAGGGGTGAATACTTTTTTAAGGCATTGTGATAGAATGAACAAAGAAAAGTGTTGAGTACTAAGTGGATTGAGGTCAACACAGTTCTGACATCGTCTGATATCTGATAAAAAAATATACTTAAGCTCTGCATCTAAATACAAATATATCTTGCTTGCAACAAAGGAGTTACATTTTGTGTAACTAGATGAAAAATATTGCGCCCTTCTTTATATTAATTTCAAGGCTACAATTTTAATGTGTATATTTTACAGACTAAATATACTTCTGATGCACTATTTCTCTACCAAAAAATAAGCAGAGCTTTAGACAAGCTCACCAGCAATCCTGACAGATTGGCTTATCTTAGTGCAGGCTCACTGGATTTCTCTCTGTATATTCAAGGTTTCCTATTTAAGCTGCAACCATAACTGCAGATCGCTTTGCAGCCCACCTCCATCCCATTCCCTCTTGTCATGTTGTATCTGACTTTATCAATATACTGAAAGGGCTGGTACTTATTTACCCACCGACGCATTCATACAGCACTTTATTCTATGCTATCATGCACACACTCACACTCTGACGCATCAGGACCACTTTGGGGTTCAGTATCTTGTCGGAGGACGCGTCGACAAATGTGCTGGAGGAGACTTGGATTGAGCCACCAACCTTCTTATTAGAAGGTGACCCGCTCTGCCTCCTGAGCTACATCCGGCCTCGTCTGTTGGTGTTGTTGTACTCCTGTAACCCACGGACTGCCGCCAAAAATTCTGTCCTTCACAATACTCCAGTTGGTCTTCCTGTCTTTCACTTGTCATCTTCAAGATCTGAAAAGTGTGAAAAGAACTCAGAGAAAACTTTGTGTTGTATTAGAAATATAGCTTTGTGTTAGTTCAGGTTCAGTGCAGTCCCAGCAGATCTGCTGATCTCAGTGCCAGCCTAGACTGGATGATGACACCTGATGCCTTTCTACATATCCATGTGCCAAATTCCATATAGGGCACTGCTTTATGAGTTGTGTTAACCTTCCCACAGGTGCGCCAATCCACAATAAAAGTCACCTCAAGGTGCTTCACATTGTAAGGTGAAGACCGTACAGTATTAGAGAGAAAACCCCAACAATCAGAGTCCCCTATGAGCAAGCACTTGGCGACTGTGGGAAGGAAGAACTCCCTTTTAACAGGAAGAGACTTCCAGAACCAGGATCATGGAGGGGCAGCCATCTGCCTTGACCGGTTGGGGGTGAGGGGAGAGAGAAGAGAGAGAGGAGAACAATGAGAGACACAGACTATGGGAGAGAGAAGACAACATTTAATGACATGCAGCAGCAGCAAATAAATGCATGAGGAGTGAAAAGAGGTGGGTGGAGAAGAAATGTAAAACTAATTTGAAACATTAGTTTTGAATGTAGAGCCAATGGTGCACGGTGTTCATTGTAGAACTTTCTGCTTGTCTCGTGGTTCAGGAGGTAGAGCAGGTCATCTTTCAACACAAAGGTTGGCAGTTTGATTTCTGACTTCTTCAGTCTACGTGCCGAAGTGTCCTTGGGCAAGACACTGAACCCTAAATTGCTCCCGATGCATCCATCGGCGTGTGAATGTGTGCGTGATAGATAAAAATGCGCTTAAGGCATAGAATAAAGCACTGTATAAATGTGTGCGTGAATGAGGTTGAAGTAGAAAGTGCTTTGAGTGCTCAGTTAGGGTACAAAAGCGTTATATAAGTACCAGTCCATTTACCAGTTTTTAATCCCAGAGGGAAAATGTTTGAAGTAATTGCCATAATTCTTCTTTAAAATGTATCTTCATAGATTAAAAAGCCTCTTTGTTTCAGTTGGTTAAAGTATAAAGTTTTGAGGGTTTTGTGCAGTTCTTATACTTAACAGTGATTCTACAAGTCCACATACAGTTGAAACCAGAAGCTTACATACATTGTGTAAAAAGACAAACATTTTTTTTCTTGCTGTCTGAAATTAAATCAGACTAAACTTCTCCTGTTTTAGGTCAGTTAGGATTGTCAAAATTATTTCTATTTGCTAAATGTTGCAATAATGAGAGAGAGAATATTTGAGAGATTTGTATTACTTTTTTTTTAAGTCAGAAGTTGCCTTTAAACTGTAGGACTTGGCTCTAGCGTTTTGGGTTTCCTTCCACAAGCTTCTCACAATAGTTTGTTGGAATTTTGGTCCATTCCTCCTGACAGAACTGGTGTAACTGAGTCAGGTTTGCTCGCACACGTCTTTTCAATGCTGTCCACAAATTTTCTATGGGGTTGAGATCAGGGCTTTGTGTTGGCCACTCCAAAACATTCGCTTTGTTGCCCTTAAGCCACTTTGTGACTATTTGCTATATGCTTAGGGTCATCGTCCATTTGGAAGACCCATTTGTGCTCAAGCTTCAACTTCCTGGCTGATGGCTTGAGATGTTGCTTCAATATTTCCACATAATGTTCTTTCTTCATGATGCCATCTATTTTATGAAGTGCACCAGTTCCTGCTGCAGCAAAACAGCCCCACAACATGATGCTGCCACCCCCACACTTCACAGCTGGGATGGTGTTCTCAGGTTTACAAGCTTCCCCCTTTTTCCTCCAAATGTAACGATGGTCATTATGGCCAAACAGTTCCACTTTAGTTTCATTAGACCATACGACATGTCTCCAGAAATTAGGGTCTTTACTCCAAAATCAACATAAAAAAGCCAGATTACAGATTGCACATGCACACTGGGACAAAGTCTTCTTCCTGGCTGAGTGTCCTTTTAGCCCATGTGGGTACAGGACTCGTTTGACTGTGGATAATGACGCACTCTTCAGCCATCATCTTCACAAGGTCTTTAGCTTTGGTTCTGGGGTTGATTCGCACGTTTCGGACCAAAATACGTTCATCTCTGGGACACAGAACCCGTCTCTTTTCTGAGCGATATGACGGCTGGACATTCCCGTGTTGTTTATACTTGTGGATAATTGTTTGACCTTCAAGCATCTGGAAATTGCACCCAAGGATGAACCAGACTTGTTGGATTTTAAAACTGGTTCCGCCATTGGTATTATTCACTCTAACATCAGAAGTCATCTTCCTCAACAGGATTTGGTTAAAATCTGGGTGAAAGCATCGAACACTGATGTTCTTCTTTTGTCTGAAACTTGGCTTTTTAAAGCTATTACAGACAAAGACATTGCAATTAGGGGTGCAATGGGGTTTTTTTTGTTATCACCCCAGAAAAGGTGGCGGTGTTGCAAATTATGTAAAAAAGCATATTATATGCAACCATCCAATTGTCAGTATCTCTTAGTAAAGTTTGAATTTAGTGCCCTGAATTTTGAACTACTTAAGAACCATTTTATCCCTCTTGTAGGTTGTTACAGACCCCACTCAGAAAGAAATGAAGCTTTAAAATGACTACGTGAACAAACATCGACGTTAGATTTTAATTAAATTCTCCTGGCTGGAGATCTTAATTGGGACTGGTTGTCTTCTCGCTCTGACAGTTTCAAATCTACATGTGATTCATTTAATCGCACACAACTAATTAAAAGTCCAACTCGAGCAAATCTTAAATGCCCAGAAAAATCCTTACTTATTCATTTATTTTTAACTAATACTCCTCATAACTGTTGCCATACTGGTGTTTTTACTAATGACATCGGTGACCATTCCACTGTAGCTGCAGTTAGAGAATCAAAGCTCTCAAATCAGAGCCGCAAACAATTTCTAAGCATGATTTTAAACGTTTGTCAGCAAGCTTTCCTTCATGACTCATGGTACTTTGATTAGAAACAAAACTACCTCATTTATGATGCAGAACTAGCAGGGAAACACTTCTATGATGCTTTTATCAAAAATATAGCTAAACATGTCCCTTTGCACAAATTTAGAGTAAAAGGTGGTAAACAGTCCCTGGTTTTCCCTTCATCTGTTCGGTCTCCTCAAAGAAAGGGATGTTACCTGGGCTCAGGCCAGAAAAACAAAATCTGAGGCAGAGTGGTTGACTTTTTTTTAGAAAGCTCAGAAATCATTCAACTGGCTTAATTAGAAAGGTTAAAATCAGAGTTCTACCTCTCAAAAGCAACTGAGCACCTTCATGATTCTACGAAGTTTCGGAAAATAATGAAATCTTCGTATTGAGATGAAATGACAAATGAGATGCCAGCACTTACTGTAAAAAATGTGCATACTTTAAATGCAACCTTCTCAATTATTTTAATGAATATTTAGTTTCTTCCAGGTTTCTATTTGAATCTTTACATTCAGAATTAAAACAGCTCAATAAACAGAAGGCTGCCTCGTCATTAACCGCTCTAACAGAATATGTGGTTCATCCTTTTAACTTTTCCACTCTGAATGTCATGGAGGGTCACAGGGCCTTACAGATTTTCCATCCTTATAATTCTGCAGGTCCTGACAAACTTGATCCTCATCTTCTTAAACTGACATGAGACTGTATAGCAGAACCGCTAACATTTTTAATCCTACCCCCCCATGGAGCATTTAGCTACTTCCCTCAATGGATAGAAAGCAAAAAGTGTGTCAGAGGCACTGGTTTTGGCAGTTGAGTTTGTTTTTACTATTAAAGAAAATGCTAATGGGAGGGAAAAGGGGTTTTTCTCAGGCAGACATGGGGGAAATCCAGGTGAGACAGAGGTCTGTTCGTCCAGCAGTGGCTTCAGTCGTGTTCACCAGGACCTAGAGCATGTGTTGCAACTACTGCTGAGGTCACTGATGAGGATGAGGTCACTGAAGTAGGACTGTCTTGTCTTAAAATCTAACAAGCTTTCAGGGAGCAGTTTCCAATCACTAATTGGGTAATTAAGCTCTGTGTGTGTTGTCTCCTTGATTTTTAGCAGCCTGAGCCATGCTGGTAACACCTCTTGGCCGAGTCTCTCACCCAGATAAATAAAAGATGTGGTTATTTTGCATGGTTGTTCACGTTATAAGTTTCGACACTGAAGTGACGCGCATGTGTGTTTACAGAAATAACCCTAACCCTAACCTCACTTTGTTTCCACTGACTAGCTCCATCAACGCTGTCTGCCATGCTTGTTTTGTCCATTGTTTATTTTTGATCTTGCCGCATCTCGCCTCCTCCTCCGGTGCGGAATTATGACGTCTGTCTCACTTCAGTTACGTAAAAGTCGGATGAAATGTGACGTGACCGTTCGGACTGAGGTGGCTTTGAAAAACATCAGATATGTGTCAGATTTAGGACCACATGTGAAACTCTACGTTCCCACTGCAGGCAAAATCCAATTTTTTTGCCCGTATATGACCCAGATCTGATTTGTCCAGGACAGTCTGAAGAGCCTACATCCAATTTTTTTCCAAATCAGATTCAGGTGTGACGTCACGCTCTCTTCTGCGAATGTGCGTCACTTCAGGGCCGCAGACTGTCCACAGTGGAGTCTGATGGCTATTTGGCTTCAAAAGCAGAATCAGCAGTGACTGTTCAGAATTCTGGTACATGCTACGGCCCTCAGTTACCTGCTTAACGGTACCCTGCAGTCCACTTGCATAAACACCCGCAGTGTTCATAAAAAAATCTGAACTGTTTTAACACTGAACTGAATCTCATCCGATGACCACTATCTTAAAAAGTTGCGGTTTTTAAAAATTGAAATAAAGGGAAACACTTGAATCAACGAGTGAAGAAATGATAAAAAAAAAAATGCTAAAAATGCAAAAAAGTGAAGAAAAATTAGCATGGAAATGCAAAATTTAAATTCCAATTTTTTGTATTTTTTCTTCACACATGCTCAGAGCTCTGCATTAAAAAAAAAAAAAAAAAAACCTGCATCCCCAACAGCCCCAACCACACGTCCATTACATGTCATAAAATTTTTAAAAACAGAGTCTGCTTCCCCTGAGCATATGACACTAAATAACACTAGCACACAGCCAATCCATTGATAATTTATTGGAACTGTCAAAACCACCTTTCCACTCACTATAAGTGCTTTCCCCACTCTCAGCTCTCTCCTCCTTCTCTTCCTTGTCTGTCCATCAGCCCTGTGCAGGGATGGAGGGATGTTACATTCCAGAGAGAAGAGGTGTTGAGATGAATGAGACATCTGCTCTAGGGAGAGGCAGAGCAGAAACGATCAGACTGAGCCTTCTGAAATAACTGATGGAGAGAGAAGACTAGAGTTAACGCGCAGACTCCAGAGAGAGAGGTGAAGCAGAGGTGAAACATTCTAATGCTGGGAAATCAACCTTAATGGGAAAAAGTGGTCCATACTCTCACATTATCTCTAAAGTCTGTAAAAGCCTCATGTGCTTGAGGGACTATATGGTTGATACATTGGAAAGCTGGAAAGAGGTCAATCTTAAAATTACACAGTATAATCATTAATATCATTGATAAAAAAAAAAAATAAAAAATCATTATCTTGTTGATATGAAAGAAGCCACATTTATGGGCTATGTTGTTAGCAGGTGGCTGGGGTGGATAGCAGGTGTACAAGGGGCAGAACTTGTATTCCCAGTCCTGTGGTTAGGTTTAGTCAACTGCTAAACCAAACAATGACCTTCTCTTAACCTCAGTCAAGTGCTCAGTGATGACCATATAAAAGTTTAACAATGCTGTCGTCACTGCAAAAAGCTATTTCCTCTTTGTTTTAAGAAACCTATTCTGGCTAATGTTACACATTCCTCAAAAAAAACATAACATTACAAATTTGCTGTACATGAACTGAATGTTTCAGTAGTGGGCTTAGATATTTCCATCTGGCAAATGGCTTTAGTGATTTGAGTCACTCTGTTAATCTGTGGCCCTTACTAAAGATGACAGCATCAGCTGAAGTAAAACAGAAATAACAGCTGTAGCACTTTTGGGTTTCCTTCATGCACTGAAGAATAGAAAAAGATGAAACAATTATGCCATGAAGCAGAAGTTTGCGCTCCCGACTACTTAGTAACCTCTCAAATTACAACCTTGGACCTTCTTGCACATGAAGTTTTTGGGTATCCGTTGGATCAATAAGAAAGAACCTTCAACAGCTCCCTTGTATTTCCACAAGGGGGTCACCACAGTGGATGAGTCTGCATTGGTAATTTGGCAAAGTTAGGGTTTGGGTGGGAGGTGCTTGTGTCCCCACCTGGATTTGAACCAGGGACCTTTTGCTTACAAGGTCATTGGGTAAACTACTACACATGCTACTTTATAAAAGCCTTTCCTGAGTTTACATTTGACTGTCAAATCTGAAAAAATGGTGAAAGATAGACTTATGGGACTAAAATAGCGAGCTTGACTGACAAGCTTCATATAATTCTGTACTGCAGATGATTACATTTACATAATTACACTACAGTCAAATCAAGATTATTTACATGTTGAGCAGCATGGCCTTGTTCTGTGAACTACATGTCTTTCCACCTATCCATATGGAAAGCTAAAAGTGAAGAGCGCAGTGGCAATACCAAGCACAGAACAGAGAAGGCATCAGTGCCAAAGGATATGACAATAATTTGGTGAGAAACAGCCCTAGGAGGAGGAGCAGGTACTTTAAATGGTGCAAAAAGTCAGTTCATTAAATTTCTTTCCTCCTCGATATCACATGATCAAGTGCTAATGGTATAATTGTAAAGCGGAAGCATTTGGGGCCACAGCAACTCAGCCACAAAGTGAAGTACATGTAGCGTTATGGAGAGAGGTTGCCAAGTGCTGACACACATAGTGCGTAAAAGTTGCCAACGCTCTGCTAACTCAGCAACTGCAGAGTTCCAAACCTCCTCTGGCATCCTCAAAAGTTGATTCTGTTCATCTGGACATAAAGTTTTTCATGGGAGAAACGTTTCATCACTCATACAAGTGACTTCTTCAGCCTCAACTGACTGCAGGACTCTCCAACCTTATAAATGCAAATTCTCATGACAATCGATCAAACAACCACCGATCAAGTCCCACTGATCAAAGGCCACCGATCAAAGGCCATGAGTACCATTCACAGAGAGCTGGGTAATG